>VYXB01008639.1:131518-142445 GCA_013397135.1 Pachyramphus minor | reverse complement strand
GTAATTTGCTTTCTGTTTTTTTGATAAGTCAGTGAGAACACTATTTATTTTATGTTTTTGCTGAGTTTGTATCAACAAATAAAGGATATGTTGACACAATTTGGTTAGGCAGATCAGTATTGCACTTAAGTGTAGATCTTGAAGTTAAACCACTGAAACACATACCTAATCTAATCACACCTTACTGTCCTCTGACATTCAGATATTTTAGACTCTTGTGAATTAAAGAAGAAATATAAATAGATTTCTTTTAATAAAATAAAATTAAAAAAAAAAAGTAAATTCTTATGTAGTTTTGACTACCATGCAAAAGAGTACTCATTTTCAAGGATTAATTGTTTTGGGTTTTTTCATTTGTTTTGCTTGTTTGCTTATTTATAAATACTATCTGCAACTTCTGCTGCTGTATTTAAGATCCTATCTCACTTGCCCAATAAAGTTTACTGGTTCAATTTGTCTTGATATACGATTAATAGTTTTGTTAATTTTCAGCTCATTATGAACCTCATTCAATTATATTTAAATCTAGTTGAGTCTGGCAAAAACTATTTCTTCCCTTGCACAACTAAAATAATTCCCCTTGCCTCTAAACATGTGAATTTCAAGTATCATCAGTGATTGAATTATAGCATCATATCTCCTTTAAGCTTAGCTTTGAAGAAAAGATATTTCATCAAATTTCCTAAACCCCCAGTCCCTACAATATAGGCACGAACAAACTACAAGTTTTTCAGCTGAGTTGAATTGAAATTAGAAAAATGTCTGTTCTTTTTAAACTTTATGCAGCTATTTCATCCATCAGGTAAATTACAACTAGTGCAGAAAATTCTCTGAATTCTCATGTGATTAAAACACCCACCAGAAAGCTTTAACTTGCATAAACTTTATGCTTAGAAATGCATATATATTTTTAAATGAATAAAAGGAAAAAAAGAGCAGCTTTCTTCCAATGAGAGCTATTAATATTTTATGTCTCACTGAAGAGCTGCTTCCTTTTCTCTTTCTTCTTGACACCAGAGAAGCTATTAGCTCTTTATTTTTATGTCTCCCTTTTCCTCACCCCTACCGTGCCCCACAACCCAAATAATAACAACAACAACTTCAATCTGCCTCTCCCTGGTTGGGACACCGTACTTGCTATCTTTCCACTTTATTAACTTAAGCATTAGCTTTTTGAAGCGAGTAAAATTATAAATGACATATAATCCTATGCTGGGTGGCAGAGGGCTGCTTTCTGAAGCCGTGATTGACTGAGGTGAACAGGGAAAGGGAAAAATTTGTTCTGAGGGTTGCAGAGTGCCAAGCGATATGTCATGGCCTCTGGCAACAAGAGCGGCATTGTATTTATAATCAGTGCAACATGCTGAGAGGGCAAATTAAGCTGCAGGAAGCCCAGCTGTGGCAGTGACATAAGGGGCCATACTTTACTCCATATCCTTTCACAGATGTTAACTTGTGCTGGAGCCACAGCTCCTGCGATGGATTTCGGGTCTCACAGAATGCAGGCTCTGCTCACGGATGAGGAATCACTCCTTCTCAGCTTGTGTGGCATGGATCCTTGTATTTCACCAAGCCATTTAGTTCTATAAATCCCAATGGCTGTCTAGGCTTATGAAAGCTGCTCCAAAAGAGGTTGATAGACCCCACTGTAAATTAGGCTCTCTCTTCAAGTTGGGCCATAGTAATAAAACGAAGGTTAGTATGAAGTCAGACCCAATAAAACAAATGTCAAAATTATGTCAGCAGCAAAATATGGAACTGATGCATCTTTAGGACTCCAGAGATAAATATCTGCTGGTGATGCACTGCAGGGTCAGTGCCTGGATCACATAGCCTTTGAAAGAAGGAGCACAGGTTTTCTGTTCAAGGCCCATTTTTAGTGTTGTAACTCATATTGGGATTAGGCTGAGGTTTGGATACTCAGCCAGTCCATTTGTTTCTGCTGCACAATACAGCATGAATTTTAAACCCTTTGCTGTTAGCTACCTTTTAATCTCCACTTCAAAAACTGAGAGACAGGGAAGTGTTAGTGGTATCCAATGCTATGTTAGTACTTGGAGAAAGAGGCCAGAACTCCAATAAAGCTTAAGGCAACAAAGTGAGGAAAGCCTGTGTTTACTCAAACCTAGAAACTTGTATGTCAGTGGGAGCTGCATGTGAAGTGACCTTAAAACTCTTTGAAAATCCCACACCTCAAAGAGACTCTTCAGCTCAACCAAAACACATTCAGGTTGGTTAATTTTACATCAATGAGTCAAGATCAAAGTCCTCTTAGCTGAGATTAGAAATATTGAAGCTTGAGATATCAACCCCAAACTGCATCAAATCCTCCCTCTCTGAGGACCTTTGGTGTTGGACACATTGTTAAAAATATCAGTGCTTTCACCAATTGCTTATAAGAAGAGATGCAAAGAACAAAAAACTCTATTTGAAAAAACAGAGTGGTCAGAAACTCTTAAATGTTATATAAGTGACTCAAACTACATAAATAACATTGAAAAATTAAAATTAAATTAAAATATAAAATAAAAAATATAAAGCTACTAATGAAAATAAATTATACTGCAGTCTGGGTATTTCTCATCCATCTTGGTTCAGGCATGATGTTAACTAGCTGAAAATATGGTTTTTCTCCTGATATTAAGGTTCTCCAAATAATGATAACAAATCAGAAAAGAACCCAAGTTTTTTATTGTATTAGGTATTATTTTTAATGAAAATACAAAAAAGTATTATAAAACCTTTCAAATTAATTGCAAAATTTAATTCTTTCCAAATAAGAAGTGAAACCTCCCCAAATTATCAGAATGACAATTTTCAGAGGAAAAAAAAAGAAACTATCAGCATTTCTTGCAAGGTTTTCTTGAAAGGTTACATTATGACTTTTCTTGTGCAAACATTTGGGTTTTTTTTCAAACGTTTAACTCTGTATAGGTTTTAGTCATTCAGTCTTGTCTTATGATTGTGATGAGAAATTTGAAAAGGAAGATGTTATTCCAAGCTAAATATTTGTCAATTTGTTTGGAGTTGAACTCCTATAATCTTGAAACATCCTTTCCATTACAATGTCTTTAGAGCCTTAAGTAGGTTTTATTTTTGGACTTTTGATTTTCCTCATTTTTATAAAAATTCCAATGAATTTGTAGCCATTAATTTGCTATAAATTAAACTTCCATGTTCTTCGGAGTATATACAGTTTTGAGGCTCCAGAACTTGACATGATATTTAAATCCCATTCACCCTTCGCATTTGTGCCATCATTTGCCTCACAAGACCTGCCTGGATATGTGTTCATGTATCTGAAACACTTAAGGTAAACTAACTTAAGCAGGGCTCATTGTTGAAAGTGCCAGGGGCTGTTTTCTTGAAGCATCCATCACACAACACCTTGGCTACACCAAATTCTAATTGTGCAGATACTAATATATCTGCTTCCTGTGCACTCTCTGGGGTCAAAACGTACCTGGAAGTTTAATAATATCTGAATTTTCAATAACTTAGGTAAGGCAATGTTGTCTTGCGTGTCAAACATGTCAAAGACTGTAAAGATCTTGTTTTGTCACAGACATCAATTAACTTATTCAGATGACATTTAGCTATTGTTGCAAGTAATTCTATGGCTTCTATTAGTATATGGTTTTAGATATTCACCTCCACAGCAGTTTTAAGAGGCTCCAAGAAATTGCGACTTAATTTTATAGAATTTTATAGAATCATAGAATATTCTCAGATGGGAAGGACCCATCAGGATCATCGAGTCCAACTCCTGGCCCTGCACAGGACACCTCAAGAGTCTCACCATGGGTCTGAGAGCAGTGTTTAAGCACCTTCTGGGTGAAAAACTTTTTCCTGATATCCAGCCTAAACCTTGCTTGACTCAGCTTTGTGCTGTTCCTTTCAGGTCTTGTTGCTGGTGATCAGAGTGAAGAGGTGGATACCAGACCTTCCAGGATGTTGAAGACCACAATGAGGTCTCCCCTCAGTCTCCTCTTCTCCAGGCTGAACAGACTCAGTGCCCTCAGCTGCTCCTCACATGGCTTCTCCTCCAGATCCTTCACCATCCTCATGGCACTATGCATTTAATCAAGATAGTAAAAGAAAAATATAACTGATTCTGCTGTCAGGACAGAGAATGACTAGGTGTCTCCAGGAGGTGTCTCTCCTCAGAGACAAGGTGAACTATTTCCTGGACTTATGTTTTTCTCCATCAGCTATTAACTACAGTGGGAATTATACTCCAGTGCAATAGGATGGATTTTTCTAGACCTATATGACATGTCTAAGAAACATGTGGCACAGCTCATGATGGAAATAACCCCCCGAAACCACTATGTGTTTATAATCTTCTGCTCTGCTTTCCTGTTCTGACACTGTTCTATTGACTATGTTCATTTTTCAAGTTGTGTTAGATTACTCAGGAGCTGAGACTGAACTGAATTTAAAGCCGTGAAGACAATTTTTCCATATGTACTTTTATTCTGTCTGCTTTGAGACATCCCATAATAGTCCACAACTTTGTTCCATAAATAAATCAGAAACAAATGAACACCATTCAATACACTTTAAGCTCCATTTTTTAGAATAAATTCAATAAATATATCCATATTAAAAATCTATTAGGAAATGGAAGAGAGTGATGTTGTGCAGATATTAACATGAGTAAATATACCAAAAAAGGGATAACAATCAACACAGCAAAAAATTCTGTAGGAAGATTCCTTGATGGCAATGTGTTTTGATCAATATTATTTATTTTAACTAATGCCCTGATTTGACAAACTGAAATGAAGCAGTCAACTTACACTGATATTTCCATTTCAAAATGACCTTCAAGAAAAGCCATGCATTTTTCAAACACAATAAAAATGGTTGTAAAAAGTTGATGTATACTCCCCTTGGATTGTTTAATTTTAAGATTTTTTTGACATTTTTACTTTTACAATTCCAGTCTGAATAATTCAACGTTTATTCATTCAGTGATAATATTTAAGTTGTGCCATGTCTTAGAATGAAGAATCATTTTTCAATGTTGACATTTTTGCATAAAAAAACCCCATACAACTTTTTTCACAATTTTTTTTTTTAGGACTGTTTAAAGGAGAAATGGCTGAATCAGGAGGCTAAGTTATGTAAAGAAAACCATGGTTTCTCTTCTATCTTGACATAAACTACTGAGAGTAGATGTATGAGATCAAATGATGATATGCTCCAAACAGTGGTAATCCACGAATTACATGAATGTTAATAATATATTAATACTGTCAATAGACAAGTTTTCATGACAGTTTCAGGTTTTTATTTTATTTTATTTTTTAAATGTCATCATGGCTAGGCAATCAGAGCAGCTCCCTGAACCTTAGATATCAAGGTAGGTTTTTGATTAATTTTATCAGTGCAAATACATAAGGACATTTACTAATTGTCAGAGTATATTTGAGGTGGTGGATTCATTTGGAACAATTAGTTTGGTGGTTGGCAAACTTCAATATTTTTTAGGGTCCACACAAATTACTGATACACTTGTTTTGGTATATTTTTTTTTTCTTTTCAAAAAGAAAGTGCAAAACTAGACGCTTAATTTCAGTTTAGCCACAAAAAATTTGAGATTACAAGCTGTGGCAAGTTCCATATATCTGCATATGAGTAATATAATTTTTTTTTTTACTTAGTCTAGTCTTAAGCTGGACTGTAGAATGTAGTGTATGAAAAATATTTGCATAAGTTCAAAATGAAGATAAAAAGAAGATATTGAAAGAAGAAAGTTGTAGTAAGCTGTGTTCTACAAAGAAGACATTTATGGCTCAGAAATTTGTGCACATGAACCATTGATGTTTGTGAGAACACATCGGGAAAATGTTTGTCCTAATCTTGTTTGCCTCTCCAGGCAGCTGCAATTGGTCAGTGCTGGAAGTAGGACACTGGGCTGGATATGTCTTGGTGTGAGTTACTCTGGCTTCTCTTCTGCTCAGTCTTCTGCTCACTCCTTCAAGGGATCAGGGATCAGACCTTTGCTCTTTCACACCTTGGCCTCTCTGCTGTCACTGCCCACAGAGGTCTCAATTAACAGCAATTTCAGGGATAACTTGAGTGATGGGCTCCCTGATGGCTGAATTCTCGACTGATCAAAGTCATCATAGCTCCATTAACTACAACACAGCAATGCCAATTTATACCAGAAGTGAGTAAAGCCCTGAGTTATTGAAACAGGTCTGTAATCACTGCATTCATTTCAAATAGGGTAGCAAGAGGCCATTGTGATCAGAGAACATCATTTGTTATCAGTTGTTGTGCAGGAAGAGGTTGAGGGCTGAACCCTTGGGCAGAAATGGAATTCTCTTCAACTTATTCAAATGACACAGAACTATAATAGGAGTGAAGAAGGAGTTTCATGAAGAACAGACAGACCTCTGTAAAAGTTTGTTTAAAATAAACAAGCAAACTATATTCAGATGAAAATAACTAAGAGGCAATTTTTTTAATATTCCATCATAGCTAAAACTGAGCACATTTGGATGAAAGCATGTGGGTAACCAATTAGCTGAAATACTTTACATTATTTTTTTTAACAATATTTCCTGATATGCCTTTCTTAATCCCTTCTTTGAAATGTGTTTTCACTTTTCAGTAAGAAATAAATAGAGCAAATAGCAAGTTGTGTGGATTTTTTTTTCTTGCTTGAAAAATAATGCTGAAGGAATTGTTTTGCAGTTGAAAATTAATGTAACCCATTATGTCCAGGAAATTTCTTCAATATATTACTTGCCAAGTCTTTGGTCCTCACGAAGAATATAATTTTAATTTATCTCATTTTTCACAACTGAGCCAATGATTGTTTAACCTAAAGTGCCATTGTGACTAAGTAGAGAAATATCAGGGTTCTTGGTCATTTTATTGAAGCTCTGCTATTAAGTCCACTAGGTTAGCAGTGAGAAACACAGAAATTGCCACTTTAGAAACAAAAAGTCCTAGAGAATGTAACAGGGGATGAAAACATCTTATTTGACTTTTTTTAACACTGCTTTAGAATATTAAATAGAAAATTGTATCTCTTCTGTAAAACTCAGAAAGGTGGATAACAACAAGCTATAAAAAGGTTATAATTTTCAATTAAATGTGTTACTTTATTTCTGTATCTTACAATCCCTAACTGAAAATGTGACCCTAGTGTTAACTCTGGAAACTGTAAAGTATTGTTGATTTAGTGTACCTGGTTAGTACTTTCAAATTTCCCTTGAGAATTTAGATAAATGTCTTCTACTAAGTTTTGTGTCTAGGGTCCCACTGTAGCCACTCATGATTGCATTCACCTTTATGTGCTTTTAGCTGTTCTAGTCAAGCCAATAGCTCAGAGCTATAGCTCAAGTCAACTCCAACCTGCAATTTTTGTCAATACTCTGAAATTAACCTATGGAAATTTAACTCTTCTGACAAGCTAGTTGTAAAAATATTCAACTTTCCACCTGCTGTATTAGGAATAGCACTGTGGATTCCAAAATCAGAGGCAGATTCTCTTTGGAGTTGTCTTTTGCCAAGATAGATAAAAGCCCCTTACTTAAAGTAACAGAAATATATTATCCTTTCAAAGACTTTGGAACTGAGAAATGATAATGTTTGCATGATTTCTAAATGAAGAGGGACACACTCTTCTTGTGGTTCTAGGTATGCATCTAAAGTTCAAAATTATAAGAACAGAAAAATCTCAAGGAAAAGCTTGATACAGAAATGTAATACACCTCAAGATTTTGATTGATTATAAAAGCAATGAATTACCTAGTGTCATAAGTTTCCCTTTTTCTTGCAACTCAGCATGGCCAAGGTTTGCCTTGAATTAAGACTTGAATTAACGAGGGTTGTAACAACGTTGAACTCAGGTATGAGCAGAAAATTATTCCAAGAAAGGATGAAAAAACCATCTTCAGTTTTGCAAAAGGATTTTGGGTGTCTGGAAAGTTTATTATAGCATGATAGATCCACCCTGATGTTGGGAACAAAATCCTTTGCTGATCTCCAGGGGACTATCTAGGTGTGCTCTGGACATCAATTTGTCTAAAGACCTCATATATCATCTGGAGAAAGGGGAGATGGTACAGGTCACAATCTTTTTATTTCTTCTTATCATTAACTACAATTAACCTTTTTTGTTATCAATCAAAAGGAAGCAATAAATAATAATACAAAAATAAATCACATTTATTAAAATGAAGATATTTGAAAAATAAGGGGAGATAAAGAGGTAAAGAGCACTTGCTCATATTTCCTTCATGTCCTCCTGGAAATAAATAGGCAAATTTTAAAGAATATGTAAATGAAATATGAGCAGAACAAAGGAAGAAAATCCCTGACAATGAGGAAAAGAGAGAAAAAGCAAATATACCTAAACATTTGGTACAGACTTTCAAGGCCAAAAAGGAATTTAACAGCCTTTCAGAACAGAAACTGTGATGAAATTTGATCTTTAACCACACTAAGACTTAGGGGTGCCTTTTTACAATAAAAGCAAGAAAATGCAAATGAATTTAAATCAGATGAAAATCTTTGATTATACAATGCATTAGTCAGATTCAAGTTAGATTACAGTGATCAGTTCTGGTCATCATATTACAACATAAAATATTGAAACACTTGACAAGGTAAAGAGACAGGAGATGAGTTTGATCTTAGGCTGTGATTATATTGTATTAATGACTTCCTATCATATTACTGACTTCTCCATCTTATCAGAGAAACACCACTTCCTAAATGAGTAAGAAGGCAGTGAAAACAAGCAGAATTTTAAAAACTGTTATTATTATTGCCTTTTCAGCATTCCTTTTCTTAAGCTTTATGCTTTGTCCTTATTTAAAGAAAAAGACATTAAATTAGGTTGTATATTTCAATTGGGATACTGTAATTCACTGATCAATAAAGCTAAACAGGAGTAGAGCATTACATATGCAAGATATTCACTCAAAATATCTCATGCTGTGTCCCAGGAAGAAGAAGCCATGCACAAACACAATAGCAGGCAGCTTTTAAAAATGAAAACACTGTGCCAGGGATATAATTCCATTCTCTGATAAAGTTATGTTGAGTGACTTGCTTACTGAAGCCCTGGTAAGTCACACTGTGAAACATGTAGTGCCTATCCTGATTTATCTGTGACCCTGCTATGTTGTTCTCTCCCATTCACCTATCAAGAGAAAAAAAAATGGATCATTAGGTAAGGCATACCCTAAGTCAAAGGTAGGAAAAAAATCTGTAGTGTTAAAAGAAGGTTTTACTGTTGATAAGAGAACAAGTAGGAGACAGTCTTAGCAGGAGTTACTCAGCCCGCCTTTGAGAATCTGCCCTATATTAAAGCTCTACATGCTGTGATTCTCCTTGCCATGCAATTTCTGAGAAAAAATCTCAGAATTAAACCAGAAAAATAACATTCAGGGCCTTCAGATCCACTGTCCTTTTTGTGGACAATCTCCTACTACTTTTTAGTCTTTAGTGTTGCAAGAGGATCCTAGTAGCACCAATGCTCTTGGACACAATATGATGGTCAGAGGAATACACAAAAATAAACCGTTGAACTTGCTCAACTTATATTCTTCCTGTAAAAAGGAAATTGGATTAATATTTTTCTGGAAATTTGATACTTGAGACATTTTAGGAGACTGTGAAATCAAAGCTCCAACTTGGTCAAAGGGGATCTCAAGATCAAAGGGGATTTCAAGACAAGAATTAGAATCTGCTATAATAGTTAGAGAAAAGTGATCAAGATCTGAAAATTATGGTGTTGCTTCGGGCGTTTTCATCATGTTTTAGCCTCTTCTGATTAACCTCTTCTCAGCCACTTCTACTTCCCCTTTTTTGAGGAAAAGGAGTTATTTTTCTTTGACTCTCATGTGAAACGGGACTCACATCCTTTAAAAAGAAAAAAATATATTCTTCAACAAGAAAACTTTTGGAATGTAACATGCTTCCTATTCTTCTTGAGGTAGTTCATAAAAATAATTTGTAGTTCCATTGTTTAGGTAAGATACAAAGTCTTCATACTGGGAAGCATAAAATACACAAAGGTTAATGTTAATCTTATAGGTATCAGTCTCTGTTCAATAGGCAATGGAAAAGCCTATTGAAAAAGAACCTCCAGAGGGTAATTTGGAATGCTGTCTGTACTCGGAATTGTCCCATAGGGAGACATAGCTCTCCCCATCACTGTATAAGAAGGCTGGGAATTAACCATACTAGTCTATGTGAATAGCTCATGTTGTTCCCAAAATGGGGAGAAAAAGAAAGAAAAAAGGATAAAATGAAGAAAAGAGCCTAAAGAGCAACAAAACCAACCACCATAACAGAATACAATCAAATGGATGAACTAACCCTCCTCCCTATACCTTATATTCAAAAATACATAGATTGTGAAGTCAAGCACTTAAACATGAATAAATTCCTGTCAGAGATCATCTCTAGCTGATTTAGCTATCTAAAGCTACTTCTTGTAGCAGGGAGGAGATGGATATTCTGGGATCACCTGATGAAGCAGAATATATACTGGTTAAAGGAAGTTTTTGTTTACTTCTCAAGGCCATTGCTCAGAGTGCATAGAAACCACAGTGGAAATGAGTCTTACTTATAGAGATTGATCCCTTATAACCAAATGATGATCCCATTGATGGAAATAACAGTGCAGCCTCATAGATTTACCAAGGGGTTAAGAGTACTGAGAACTCTCCATTTTGAGTGTAGAGAAAAAACTTATCTGTGTTGCAGCTCCATCAAATCTTAGTCCACTCAGCATCAGTGAAATCAGTGCATTATAATCTTTGTTTATTCTAACTGAAATTAGTAGATTCCTTTATGTTCCAGATTTTATTATTATTTTTATCTTTGTCCATTATAGTCACAGCTGTTGTCATTTCTTATTTGGTTGGTTTTTTTCTTTCCACTGATCCACACT
>VYXB01008639.1:98963-129190 GCA_013397135.1 Pachyramphus minor | reverse complement strand
AAAAAAACCCCAAACACAACAAAACAACTCAAATAAACAAACAAATAAAAACAAACAGAAAATCCCTCAACACCAAGACAAGAAAAATATATATTTATAATTATAAATATCCATTTGTTAGCTGCATATAATTGGTTGAGGTATTAAGCATAAACAGTGAAGTGAATGTGTAACCTTTTCAAAACTTTTGTTTTATAATGAAAGCTTTTCTTTTTTTTTTCCTACTGCTGTCTGAATCAGAGCTGCTGCTATTGCTAAGGAAAAAATACGTGATTCATGAAAGAAAAACTCCAGCACAATAAGGAACTTGAAACTGAGTGTTGTTTCCATTGAACTCTGAACTTGAAGCTGAATGCAAGTCTGACGCTGACTTGGCTGTAGTTGTCACATGAACTTCCCATTTTGTAGAAATATTAGAACATGTGGAAAAACACTGAGAACACCTCTGTGCCTGAAGGAAGAGGACAGGCTGCATGCAATAGGTTTGCTCTATTTCGGGAAAAAAGAATAAAATAAAACATAAACAGAGGTAAAAGTACTTATTTTGTTAAAATAACATGCAACTTAGAAACATTGTACTTCAAAAATAGAAGGCTGAATCTTCTGAATTTTTTACTACTAAAAAAGTTTTTCAATGGAAATCTCAATTTTGCAGATTTATTTTATGTATATAAATACAGATAGACATACAAGCACACATCTTTAACAGTAAAGTGATAAAGAAAGGAGTAACCAACTCAGCTAATAATAATCCTTTAATGTGTTTGTAACACATTATAGTTACAATAAGAAACCTGTGTATAATTCCTATATGAACAGTTCTTTAGTGCTTAAGAAAGTACTTATTTTCAGAAAAAGCATCACCTATGGCAAGGTTGGGGAAAGGAATTAAGAATGGTGAGGCTAAAGTCAGGTGCAGATGACATTTAGGAGTATATTCATATAATAAACTTGCACAGCACCCTGAAACTGCCTTTTTGAGGCTACCATAGATGGTCTGACTAAATATCTACTGTGAGCTCCCAGTAATCCAAAAGGAGTAACAGCTCAAATCACTTTTATAGTACACCCAGTGTAAGCACATCCAGGATCACTCTTTGACATTTATATCAACAGGAATGGAACAATTGTCCTGTGAAAGGCTTCATAATGCTTCAGTGCAAGACATAATGCTGAGACTGCTTACTGAGGTTGAATTCTTTGGAGGGAACCATCCCATGAGCATTAACTAAAGTGTTTGCACATCTGTCATTGTTTAATTTACCATGGTTGACTTAGAATTTAAGACTGTTCTACTAATACAGCAGAACTGGGAAGAGCTCATGGCTACATCATGACTTCAACCAAACCACTCAGGAAAAATCCTTGATGTGAGATTAAGTACGGGAAAAAAAAAGTGATTTGAGGAAGCTGTGTTTTGCCAAAATGGGATATTTCCTGTTGGGATCCTGTCATGGTTGGCCACCATAACCTCAAGCAGCACCACAGGCTAAGGGCAGAGTGACCAAAAAATGGTGCAGCAGAAAAAGACTCAGGGGGGGCTGGTCAAAAGTGGCTGAACCTAAACCATCATTGGGCCCATGTGGCCAAGAAGGCCAATGGCATCCTGGCTTTTGTCAGACATACTGAGACCTGCAGGACAAAGGCTCTGTCCCCCCTGTGCTGGACACTGGTGAGGTCACACCTCAAACCCCGGGTTCAGTTTTGGGTCTCTCACAACATGAAAGACATTGAGGTGCTGGAATATGTCCAGGGAAAGGCAACAAAGCTGGTGAAAGGTGTGGAGCACAAGTTTGATGAGGAACAGCTAAGTCAGCGGGGGATGTTTAACCTGGAGAAAAGGGGGCTGAGGGTGATCTTATCACTCTACAACTTCCTGAAAGGAGATTGTAACAAGGTGGGGGTCAGGCTCTTGTCCCAGGCAACAAGTGACAGCACAAGAAGACTACTCTCAGGCTGTGCCAGGGAAGGTTAAGGTTGAAATTAGGAGAAATTTCTTCATGAAAAGGTTGTTAAATATTGAAATGAACTGTCAGGGAAGTGGTGGAGTCACAATCCCTGAAGGTGTTCAAGAAATGACTGGATGTGGCACTTAGTATTATTTTCTAGTTGACAACTTTGTTGAGGATGGTGGTGGACTCAGTGATCCCAGGGGTCTTTTCAAACCTAAATGATTCTGTGATACTGTGATTCTGTGATGATTTGTGGGGTAGAAAGAGCACCAAACTCACACTGAAATCTATTTGAATTGTACTGATTCTCATCAAAGCAAAATTTTGTGGCTTGTTGATGGACAATTTACCAACAGCTGCTTTCTAACACAGCAGCTATTCAGGTAAACAAATTATAACAAGATAGGAGGGGTAAGAAATAGGAAGAAGAAAGCGCAGTTCACAGGCAGTGCTGAGAACAGGACGTATTGTTCTGCTGATTGTTTCTTTAAGCATGGATAATCATGTACAATGATGTATTCATTTTAAGAGGATTCTCCATGTGGAAAATGTTCTTGAAAGGTTTAAACACCGTGAATGATCCAAAACTCATCACAGTGTCATGGGAACAGGGCAACTTAGAAAGCTGTTGTTGCAAAAAAAAAAAAAAAAGGCAACAAAAAACCACCACCAAAAAAAAGGCAAAGAAAAAAAAGCAAGAGGCAAGAGGGAGATTGCAAAACAGAAGAGAATTTTGCAATTTGATGCAGGCACACAGTCTTGAATGATGCAGTGAAGGTTAAGACATCTTTGGGACAGAGAAAAACATCTTTTAGGATGTTCTCTTTGAGTAATTAAAAGTATAGTTAAACTGGAGCGTCTGCAAGCATGAGAAGTAAAATCTCCCAGGACAAAACCTAGAAAAACAATTTGTGCTATTTAGGAGATGTCCTGAGGAGCAGATGCAAAAGATTCCAATACCTATAGATCATAAAGTTTCCTTTGGCAGGTACAGTTCAACTAAGTACTTTTTTCTATCAGTCTTCTCTATTCTCTCTCCTCTTTTTGTTTGTTTTTTTTAAAACCCCACATTCTTCCCCATTTTATCACTTTTTAATTTTTTTTTTCCTTTTCTTTTCTTTCTTTGTCTATCTGAAGTCAGACTGGGAAGAATCAGGCATGACAGCAGCAGCCCTATGCAGAAGTGAGAGGCGGTGAGAAGAGGAACACTGTGGAGTGAGTTCATGAACTGCATAAGCAAAAGATGCTCAACTGACACTCAAAAGACGGTGCTTTTCATGATCACCTGTACTTGAGGAGGTCACCCCTTGTCTGAGGAGCAGACATGTCATATTCTTTGGGCAGACTATTCCACCTTAGCTGGGCTGGGCTGGGAGGAATTTCTTGCAAGTTCCCTGAAAGCGAAAATCATCCTGTTGCTTTTAAATCCGATCCTTGGCCTGAGAAACTATAGACCAATGGGTTTAAACTTAATAGTAAGCAAGGTTTTAGAACATACTTTGAAGGAAAATATTAAAGATAGAAAGATACGAAAGAAAAAATAGTTGGGTTTACCAAAGATAGACTGCCAAACTGAACTGATACCATTCCATGATAAGATAACTGATTTTTCTAGACAAGTGAAATTTAATAGATCTAATCTACCTGGAGTTCAAGAAAACATTTAATATGGTCCATGCTAGAAATTACTATCAAAGCTAGAGGGGATAGGGATTAGTTGAGAAGTTAGCTGAGGAGCTATATATGTGTAAGGAGCTGGCTGGTGAATTATTAGGGAAGGGCAACAGTGTTCTTGATCAGATAGGCTAGAACCACTGCTCCCTCTTCATTATTTGGAAGTGGGAGTAGGTTATTGCAGAGTCCTGTGACACAAAGCCAGACACTTTATCAACACAGAAGGAATCTAGTGCTGCAGAAAGCAGCACTAGAAAGAAGAAAGTAGGACTAGAAACAAGCATATTAAGAAAAGCGGTCCCTTAAATTGAGGCACAAATTATCTCATTCATGCTCTATGTTCAAAATTCTAAGGAATAACAGAAAATAGAAGAAACAAGGGAATAAACTGTGAATTTTAGCCAATCAGAAGTTGTGGATTACCAACATGAAGTGATGATGATGATGATAATAGTGGTTGGTAGCAGTAGTAGTATATTCAAAAGAAGCATAGCTGCCATTTTACAAATCAATTAGTGACTTTGTGGAGTTCCCCCCTTCTGCCTTGAATAAAGTTGTTATAAAAAAGTAATTTATATTGAACTAGAACAATCATTTATTGTGAAGAATCTGTCTTTTGAGAGAGGAATAAGTTAGCTCATCTGGTTTAACCTGGGGAAATAAGGGAAAGAAAGAGAAAGATGGTTGCCTGGCATGAATGGCTGCAGAAAGGATCATGAAAGTGAAACCTCAAACCTAGGAACAGCCCTGACAAATTTGATGAATGATCTGTCCCTTACTTGTAGCTTAATTTGCTGGCACATTACACCTCAAGTGTTTGGTAGCTAGTGGACCCTCATAAGAAAGAAGTTGGACAGCAGCACATTACCATGTTAGTACACAATCAATGTATACTGAGTTGAGTGTATGGGTTTAAAGATGAAAATTCACCCAGAGACATATAACCACCTGTCTTCACTCTCCTGGCACTGTCACCACACCTGCAGACAGGTTCTGGAAATTAAATTTTTAATTGTTACGTACTGCAGATAAACAGCTGGAGTCCTTTGCTCAGCTCTCCTCTGAAGCAATGAAATCACAAGAAAATTACGTTGGGTTTGAATCATTTTCGTCAGTTAGTAAAAGGAAAACATAAAATGGAGAAGCTGAGACACAAAACATGAGATACATTCAGATGCTGTAAAAATGGTAGGGGATGGGAAAAAGAAAGTCATATTAAACTGAGATAAAAAAAAGGACAAATAAAGGTTTCTGTAAGCTTTACCCTGGAGTGTAATAGCAATGCTAGTGTTTTCAGACTATAACCTGTTCTTAGATAGAAGGTAGTCAAATACACACGTTCAAGTCTGTTTCTTTACAGCCTTCCTGTGTGACTCCAGGCTAGCTGCAGCAGATAAGGTACACAGGGAACCAGCTGGATCCTCCAGCTTCAGGACTGGACTACCTTTGATAATTCTCAAGCTTCTTTCCACCAAAGTGATTTGTAACCCAAGTGTGAGGTCAGCAATCTACCAGTTCAGGAACTTCATATGTAGTAACATGTAAAGTCCATGTGCCCAGCACGCAGCACAGCAGAGATAGTCAACAAGAAAACTAACTCCAAGAATGTATCTAAACTTTCATACCTCCCTAAGGTGAAAAGTGTCTGAATTGACACTTCACACCAGCAATCTGCCCTAGATAAGAAACCTGGGATATCTTCTGATAGAAGATGGCTGATAGACAACCTGATGCATTGATATGATCTGTCTCCTACTGGAGCATAGAAGTCCACAGTTAGTCAACACAAACTCCACAGAGACCTACAGAAGCTTCTGTTAAAACCTGCTCAAAGGGTGCTGATGGATTAACATTGTGCTCTTTGGCCTTATGCTGATTGAATTATTGATTACAATGTTAATTTTAGGACACATTTCTGGTCTTTCACAAGTGGCATAGAACCAGCCTTAAAATACAAATCAGTCATCTGTCTGTTTGAAGTTGAAACAAATAGGCTAGGTGTCCTCACTTGATCTGCATTGAGCTTGTACTGCTGCACAAAGAAGGAATACAGGTACTGAGGATGGACAGTGGAACTACTGTTCCAAAACCAGAAAATTTTTTGAGGTGGCAACAAGAAAATTTTTGCATGCTCCCTTTTTACCTTATGAACACTCATGGAATATTGGATCCTTAGCCAAAGAGAGCAAATATACATCATCCGCTATGTGCATGATTCCATCAATAACACATTATGGAATAAGGTCAATTATAGGGCAGCGGAGTTGATCCACTCTCATTGCACTTAAGAAAACAAACTTAGAGGCACCAAAAAAACAATTGGGAATAAGCTTAACCTTGTATTATACTACAATGTTTATAACCCCTCAAAACTATAAACCTCCAGGTTCTAGAAATTAAACAATGTTGGAAAATTCTGAGTTCCTTTCTGTATCTTGAGGACATGAATCATTTCCTGATAATAGAAAACATTTCCATACTAGTGTCCTTGCACTTCAGCCCCTTACTCTGAAGAGCAGCAGAAGAAAAAAATGCCCTACTTCATAAAGATGTTGTGTAGAGAAGCCTATAAATTATTGAGATCTGTTCTGGTACAGAAAGGTCATATATGTATGTGTGTCTGCATCAGAGGTAGCTGGCTAGAATTGATTGCTACATGAATAAACATTTACAGCTTCAGGCCCTGCAACAGTTATTGTCCCCTGTCTCTCTCCTCTTGTCTCTAAGTTTCTAAGCGGTCATGTCCTGCACGACTCTTTGCAGACTATATATTGAAGAGGGCAAACTCTTGCTATTCTTCTGTGCTGTGCACTAAGCCCTTTCTGCCCCCATTACTATTTGATCTTTTACAAGGTTATCCTGGTATGAATTATAGGATGTAATTAAAGAAGATGGGTTTAATCCTTCTCTTTGTAAATGGACAATCTATTTATACAAGAACCAGCTACATGATATTGTGAATTTTGAACAGTCTGTAGCTGAGGGTGACCAAACCAATTTCTCTGGATAGAATAAATCCTCCTTATCCTCACCCTTCAAACTTCAAACTGAACTTTATCCAAACATCACTTTCTTCAACTTAGGAAAAACTTCATTCATTTTTTTATGTTTAATTTTCAAGTTTCATTTTCATGTGAAAGTGTTGTGAAATATAGTGTTCTCATGCTATTTCAACCACGAATTGAAGTAGAAAGGATCAGAAATACTGTGAGGAAACTCACTGTTGGACTGATTTCCAAGCAAACTTGCCTGGATAAATTCATAAATGGAATTATGTGATATTTCTGGGAGAACCCACAAAAGCAAGGGTGCACTTTGAGTGGTAACTACAAAAGTCTGGGCAAGACATAACAGTAAGAGGTTACACCAGAAAAGATAAATCACTGGACTCTTAAGCAAAGCGTGACTGAGGTAACCTAATTTGAAAGATTTTGGATAGTGACAAAAGTTGGGCCTAGGTTGCTGAGCAAGGGAATGTGTTGTGCACCACCCTGAGTGTTCACAGTGACATTATCACTGAGTTTGTATAGTAAATCTAGTCCTCCCCTGTGCTGGGGTTTTAGTGCATGGAAACTAAGTCATTTTGGGGGATGGCACATGCCCTAGTCTCATCCCGACAAGCAGTCAGTGTACCAATCAAAGTGTACACTTCAATAGGGTTGCTCCTTCATCATCCAGTTTATACAGACACTGCAGTAACCCCTGAACGTAACTTCTAACTTCTTGCAATAACATTTAGAAGCATCATTCCCACGTTAGGCATTACAAAACAATGGGAAAAAAGAACTGTGCCCCGGATCTTCAATTTCACATAAAAAGGTAACACTGAGGAGGAGACAGGGCAGTGGGAAGTGGTTTTGAATCCTATCCTTGGCATCTTGCCCAGGCCATTTAACAGCTCTATTTGCACCTATTGTCTATGTTATTCTTTCCTACCTGCACTACTGTGTAATAATGAGGGCTGGGAGTGCCCAGGCCTATGTCAGCTTGGCTCTTCAGCCAGAGCTGCAGTGATCCCACCTCTTACAGAGTGGAGTGCAGAGGGATTTGTAAAACACACACATTACTGTGCTACACATTGCACCAGATCAAAGAAAGTTTGTCTGGGTTGTCCAGAATCCTTGACACTTTTGATGACAGACTAAAACTGGAGGTTTGTGCAGTAAGAAGCTGTTGTGCTCCTGCTCAAGCCATGACAGAGAACATGCATGGACAGGGCTGGGCTGGCTGGGGACTGATATGCTGCTGGTGAATGTTGAACATCTGCTAGAGGAAAGAAGGATGATGCAGTGACCTCTATATACCTAAATCCTATAGAAATTAATTCTGGGATAAGTCCTGAGAGACGCTATTGATTCTGACAGAGTTATTCTTGATGCATAGCCATGTAACTGAAAGCTCAAATTGGCCCAACATGTAATCTGCTTTGGGATGAAAGGCACTATTTAAATGGAAGATATTATTATTATTATTATTTCCTTTCTAGGGCTAGTGAAGCTCATAGCTTTCATCTTCAACCAGATGGGTAGGGTGGAAAGAGAGTCATCTTTTATTTCTTTAATGATTAAAAAAAATAAATTAATATAAGGATGCCATTTAAAATAAATTTCAGTTGGAAAGGGGAAAAAAACCCACAAAAACCAAAAACATAAAGGGAAAAAAAAGGAAACAAGAAACCAAGCAAAACTGAAGTAGATTTGACCTCAAAGGAGCTGAAATTGAGTTAAAGTTTACTACTGAAGTCAGGTTTCCCTTGGGGCTTAGGCTGCCATTTAAACTATTTCTTCTCTTTTACTTCTACAGTATAATTCCCCTAATACAGTGTTATAGGTCAAAAAAAAGCTCTACTACAGCTGGGCTCCAATTTCCATTTACTAGCATGAAAAACCTCCCCTTGTATAAAACAGCTTAGTATTATTTTGTGGAAAAATTGGCTCCTAAATACTACATTACAGAAGAAGAAGGTAACCTGGTAGTCTGAAGCAAAAACTACTTCCTCAGTGCACGAGCTCTTGACAGATTATTCTCCTGAGTCTGCTACAAACTCACTCTGTGCCTCTTCATCTGAACTTTGTGCTCAAAAAAAAGGTGCTCTCAGTATATCTGGTTAATTTTTAAAAGGTGACTGTTATTTCTATCTTTTCTTCACCTTTCCCTATGTTCTCTCCCTCTTTCTCAGCCCCTTCCCCTTCACACACAGCCACACACAAAACCAACTCTTCTGTTGAGATGAAAAAGCACACAGACTGATGACTGATTGGACTCTGCCGAAGCATAATTAAGCAGCTTTTAGACCTGACATTGATAATGAAAGAAAGGAGGAAACTGACACTAATCAAACAAACAGACAAACAAATGTACTGGAAAACTCCGCATATATGCTTTCTCTTAGCTATGATACTTCACAGTGCTACTTTTAACAGCAGGTGACAAGGAAGCTTCAGACAGAAGAGTGATTTTTGAGTTGATAGTGCCCCTTTAAAGACACACATGGAGACTATATACCCCACTGTGCTGGCATCAGCTTAATTTTTCCTTGCCTTCCCTGCTCTGAAAACCAGTTTGCTGCTGCCATGGCGTGATTCCTGGCAGGGTATTTGTGAGTGAAGGGAACTAACTTCAAACTCTGATATTGTTTGTCGAGCTTGAGGCAGAAGGCAGGAGAGTCAGCAGGCATAAGAGAATGTTGAGCCAGAGATGGGGTCTGTTCTATCTGGGTTTGCTGGAGGGTTTTTGATGTGGAAGCAAAAGCCCTGAATTTCTTGCATCCCAGAAGGAACCCAAGACTCAATTTAAAGATGTGTTTATAATCGCTTTTTGCTGTGTTTCAATACCTGTTGGAAGAGGAAAATTTCTGAAGCATCCACACTCTACATGTAAAACTATTCTGACCTGTATCTTCCTGATAATTTCATCTAATTGGTCTTCTGTTGCATTGACCCATTTTCTTCTTTTGCTAAGGTTTCCTTAAAAGATCGACATGGGCATACTAAAATCAAAAGTATATTTATTTAAGAACCAAAGAGACAGACTGAGTCTTAGATATTTAATTTCATCATCTTGTTGGTGCTCTGTTATTCCTGATATCTATTGGTTTTTTTTTGGTTAGGCCCACATACTTCTTCAACTGAAGGATCAGAAATCCTGCCATTTTGAACAAAGGACTGCATAATCATAAAGTATTGTACTAAAGAGACAAGAAGGTGGTTCTTTCTACCTCTCTGTAAAAATCATGATCTCACAGGATTTCAATATAGGACCTGGGAAATCAGCAGAAGTGAACCACTCTCGAGACCTGGTGCACCTGGAAACAAGCCAGGCTTCCAAATCCTGAATGTCCTTGGTATCATCTCGTTTGTCTGTGTAATGGGAGCAATAATATCAATGAACTTGTGCTCATCCCCAGAAGTCAGATGAGGATGGGTCCACTGGCTGCCCAGAGTTGGTGATGCAATAGTCATTTCCCTCCTTCAGCTGGAGAAAGGTGAGTCTGACTGCAGTTGGAATGCTCTGACAGCTGCCAGCTCATGGCAGTCCTTCTCATGTACGTTACCTTCTTCCTTGTAAATTTTCTATTAACCCTGGGAAAAAGGGTAAGCTGGAAGAAGGCTTAATTTGATGTTCTGTTTACAATTTACAAAGACATCACAATAATACCAATGGAACTAGTATGATTTTACACGTGACTGGAGTCAACTAGCAAAGGAACAAGTAGTGACAAGTAAAACACACACTGAGCACTGGGTTAGGTCACCTTCCTGAGACACAGAGAGCATTTGTCATCTGTCTGATGTTTACTATTTAAAATAAAATATACACTTCTCCTTTTGTTATGTTATGTTATCTTGATTAACAGTGAGGACTTGAAACAGGAAAATAGAAAATTCAAGGCTATCTATCCTGTACTAAAATACTGGAATTAGTATCTTCAAGGTATTTTACCATTAGAAACTTCAGAGTAAAATGAAAGTTAAAAGGCTGGTCATTATGAAATGATTTTGCAGGATATGATGTGGATGAGGGCACCATAGGGCATTTGTGTAGAATTCCAGGCTGTGGCCAAGGTTCAGTATTTAGGTTCATGCACATCTGGACCTTTAAAAGTAAATTTGCTGAGATGATCACTGAACAATCTACAGATTTTTTTCAAAGAATCTTCCAAGAAGGCCGACACATCTTCTGAAATTGTTGTTTGGGGTTTTTTTTCCCCAATGTTTTTCAGTATTTACTATTTTTATTCAAGTTGGTAGTTAGCAATCATACCCACAAATAGTTGTGATATTTTCTGTGACGCTCATCGAATATCTCATTTGAGACATAGGGGAAAATTCCTTTTTGCTTCTTCGTTCTTAAAGGTGGTGCTGATTGAGAGTCACAGCTGGAGCACAGTGATTCAAACCATAAACCACAGAGGGATTCCTTCCACAGAGCAAAGTTATACTCAATACCAAAAGTTACCGTGGGCATTGCAAGATTTTGTGGCTTCTGTGGGCAACTGGGAAAAATAGCGGAAGAAAAATTTGAGACTATGAAATATGAAGATTCCGTATTTGACTGTACAATGCTCAGAGCTCTAATTTATTAATGTATGAGAGACTAAGTGCATGTAGTATCAGTCACTACCTGACTTACCATACGTTTTATAAGTACCCTTTATTGCTTTCTGCCATGGACAAAACCTCAATCTGACCCAAAAAGTTAGTTATCCTGTATTGGGAAGAAAAGGGGAGAGAGAGAGACAAAAATTACTCTGCTGTGCTTACAGCCAAGGGTAGAAAATTAACTTTGATTGTTTGAGCTGCAACCATGTTCCAAAGCCAAGGACCACCCCTCATTGCTTATGACTGATGATAACAACTGATGGAGTCCATACAGCTGCACTTTTCACTAATTTGTTATCCAAGAACAGGCAATGGACCTTCCATGTTTGCTAAGTTGCCAAGCCTTTCGGGTAACCTACTTTCATGTGGTGATTTATGGTTTCCCAAAGTAAATAAGTGAAATTTTAGGGGTTTTACTAATTTTCCTCTTAGATTTTGCCTTTTTTTGATCATGGAAACCTATGAGGGTGAGGGAGAAAGGAAGGAAGGGGCACCAGGCAACACCATCAGAGTCAGCCTCATTTCCTTGGTGCCTCTGCCACCAGTCCACCCAGGTTTAACTATGTAGATTTCTGTTTGAAAGAAAAGTAGCAAACAGCTACTTCTTGGGTGGTGTTTGCATGAGCACAAAATATTCTGTGTTGCTCTTTTTAAAGGACCATGTTTTACACAGGATTTTAATACAAACGTCCAACAAGGTCGAAAATAGTGACCCTTTGAAATGGAAAGATTAACATTTTTATAGATAGGAGAGGAAAATAGGCAACTTGCAGTGGAGCATGAGAATTCTATCTTGTTTTTTCTTTCCTTTTTTTTTTTTCCTTTACAACAAATAAGGCTTATGGATTGCAAAGAGGAGACTGCCCCATTAAAAAAAAAAAAAAAAGTCTTTTACAGTATTTTCCAATTTAAAGCTGCTTGCAAGTAGCACTCAGGATCATCCAAGAAAAGTCTGACTCACTAGTTTTTCAATTTAGTTTGTTAATAGCCTGCCTTTCATAAAAGCATCAAGCACAATAACAAAAATACCTAAATCAATAGGATGATGCAGCAATGCCTCACAGAGATGATAAAATAAATATATACCATTTAGCCTGGCCTGCTTGACATCAAATTTATATACTCAATAAGAAAGCATAATTAATGGTCCCAAGCTGTATTTTCTTTCACCTATTTCACATTTCAAGAAGCTGAGGGTTTTGTCAAAAAAGGGGGGGGAGGAAGAATGGAGAAAGTGTTCCATTCATAAATGAAATGAACCCATTAAAAATGACTTTCTTCCCAGCTCCCTACCAATGTCTCCTGGGGACTGGTGTGTATTTTATTAAGAAACAGAAGTGTGGAACGTGCTTGCATTTCACAAGGTCCGTAGCCAGGTGATTTATCTTCTCTCTTTTCTCTGCCAGCTCACTGGGCGTTCACTAATTTTGAGGGAACAAAGGAGATGAACCAGGAACCCCTATTTCCTATTGATGTCAACATATCTGTACTACGGTCCACTCTGCCTGTCTACCCCTCTGTCCACCATGTGGACCTATATTCAAATTTAATTAGCCATTCTGATTTTTCAACGTTATCCAGAAGCTTCTAAAAATTAAGCCGATTGTCCCATGTGACTTGTAGAAAACAGAAAGTGTTTTTGCAGCAGTTTGGTGCTTAACAGACTTGAAGGATTTTGAAAGTCTCCCCATTTCAGTGAGGAAGTAATTGAGGAGGGGAAAGTGTATTGGCATTTTGTGTCTTCTGGCAACTCAAATAAAACCCTCAGTTATTGTCAAGTCTTCCATCTTAAACAAAGCACAGGGACCAGAGTTAAAGTCATTGACCAAATAGCAGAAGAGGTAAAATTACTGCTGCCATTAAGCTCTTTAGTTCTTTTCCACCAGGAGATTAACCCTTCTAGAGCAAATTCAGACAACACGGTCAATTCCTGACTGCACCAGGACCCTCTGTGGATTTCCCAGGAAGTGCCACAGCCCTGTCAAGTTTCTTTAAGTTAGGGAGAGAACCATGATCTGAATGGCAGAGCCACAGGCTCATTCTCCCTTCTCCTCACTTTACTGTGGTGGCAGCACAGTAGGGTCAATAGAGAAGGCTGGGGAAGTGGAGGGGCAGGCACTGATCTCTTCACTGTGTTGATCAGTAATAGGGCTTGAGGGAATGTCCTGAAGCTGTGTCAGGGGACGTTTAGGTTGGATATTTCACCCAGAGGGTGGTTGGGCACTGGAACAGGCTCTTTGGGGAAGGGATCACGGCACTAAACCTGCCAGAGCTCAGGAAGTGTTTGGACAACACTCTCGGGCTTAAGGTGTGATTCTTGGGGCTGTCCTGTGCAAGGCCAGGAGCTGAATTTCATAATCCTTGTGGGATTATTTTAATCTAAAATGTTTATTACTTTTTTTCAAATTCCAATTTATCAAACACAATAAATAGTCTTATGGTATGAATCTACTTTAAGTCAAAGAAAACAGAGGCACACAAACATTCACCACTCATTTTTTGAGAAATGCAAAAAATCTAAGAGGTTTAACTTCTAGTCTTTTTCGTGGAACATGGCACTAGTTTGTATCTTTTGGGAAGAAATCAGAGGATAATAAGATAAATCTGAGTTCTCATTCACTTTTTATTCATCCCGAAAAACAAACAAATAAGCAGAAAATCTCCCAGAGGCTTGTGCCAGAGAAGAAATGAAATAATCAGAAAGGAAAAGAAAGAAGGTCCTCAGGATTTAGTCTTATGTTTTTTCACTGAGCAGATGTTGATTTTGTTTCTCTTTCTCTTCTCTTCTTCTTCTGTTTCTGCAGCACTGTCCCAATATCTGGTTGATACCAAACATAGCAACTCATTCATTATCCTGAATATCTTCTGAGCCAAACTCCACCCATAAATAGGGCTGCACTGACTCATAAATCTCTGTGGCTGGATGCCTGAAAATGCATGTAGAATTCACCACTGGGTTTGGACATAATAAATAATGAAAAATGAGTCATGTAGTTGCCATATTTTGTAATGAATTGTAGCTTCGCAAAAGAGACAATGGGAACTATCCTGAAACTTGCAAGATTAGATACACTTACCTAAAAAAGGGATTATTTATGATGGAGTGAAATAGTCTTTGCAGAATTTTCCTTGTCACATAATGACTTAAATAAAACTCATAGGAAGATCATAAAAATAAAATAATAATAATTTTAAAAGCTGTTACACCTCTGCTTTTCCTAGAGAAGATATAATAGTTTAAACATTTTCCCTTATCAGGAATAAAAATTTCCTATGGGACAATATTAAGTCTAATGAAACTTCAGCTTTGAAGGGGAAATATTTTTATCTCTATGCAAATAGGAAATTTAGATTATATTTCCTCTTCCTTCATATATCAACATAAAGAGTTCAAAGATTTTTTTATTTGGGTGGGGTTTTTGTTGGTTTTGTTTGTTTATTCATTTTTGTTTGTTCATTTTTGTTTGGACTGGTTTTTTGTTTGTTTTTGTTTCGGGGACTGGGGGGGGAGCGTTGTTTGTTTAGGTCTTTGTCCCAAAAAAATCATCATCCCGCAGAACATTTTTTTGAAATCTTATGGGTTGGCTTCAGATCCAAAACTGAACAATAATTATACAGCTAAATGAATAAGTCAGAATAACATAGTATCTGTGAAACTATGATTGCTACTTTCAGCTAGTTCTACTAGATATTTCCAATGAAGGCTTAAAACCACAATATAAGTGTCATTAAAATGCCATCAGTTACAGTCACTAAACCATAGAATCTGATGTACTGCTTTATTTCTCTGTGCCGTATCTTTCATATTGTGCTGTGGCAAGTGTTGACTTTTTAATTGCAGTTGCAGTATGTCATCAAATTGGGCAATATTGCAGTAAGGAAGTTGCTTCCCTGAATCCAGCTGGCAGTTAATTTACACCCAACACAAAAACAGCTGAAGCCCATGGTCTTTGAAATGTAAAAGGAATGGAAGAAATAGCCAGGAAATCTTGGATTGTCTATAAGTTTAATTGAAAAGTAGGACTCAAACTCAAACTCCTTCATGTTTTAATAAAGGCTTTGGAGAAGTTAACATTTGTGTCAAAATATGGAGTTGTACTTCTCTCCCTCTCTCTTTCTTTTTTTTGGTAGATTAACTGTTCTACTTAAACCAGAATGTGTTCCAAAAGTCAGTTGAAGTACTGAAATCTCAGAAGGCAGCACAGTGTACCTGATTTCAAGTCTACAAATCCTTCATTTCTAGTCACATAACTCAGAAGTCGGATGAAATAAATTGTTTGGAATTTTGAAATGCGAAGTTAAAATGGTGTCTGCCTAAACACTTGAGAAAAATCTCCATCCTACAGAAGAGAAAGAAGTGTGGAAACCCCAGAGAGGCCAAGTTTGTGTGTTTTACATTCGTATGTTTTCAGCTCTAGGCATAACAACCAGGAGCATTCACATTCTAGGCCCTGAACAGCAGAAGAGACCAATAATTGCAGCACTCTCTCAAGAAGTGAAAGTGCAGGGTTCAAGCGTGCGTCTTTCCTGTTGTGAGGGAGGTATCTAGTTAGTTGGGGAAGGTTTGAGAGTGTTAATCAGAGTTAACTGAAACAGCAGCTTGAAAAGACCAGCTTGAACACCTTTGTGAATATCTTGGCTTATAACTTCAGTAGTCTTCAATCAGCTGTGGTTGCACAAGAAATCAAATTAACTCCCCTGAGACCTCTTAGAGGGATTTTCGCACAGACAGCAGCTCATGTCCTTCTCTAGAAAGTCTAACCATGATTTCATTGGTCACCACAAAACTTGGAACAAGTGATCTTGATAAGTATAGGATTTGAGTGAAGTTCTTTCATCTGAAAGTGATAACCTTATTTGGAAGGGACCTCCAGAGGTCATCTGGTGCAACCACCTCTTCAAAGCAGGTTCAGCTGGAACAAGTTGTTCGAGTCATACATGTAGGTAAGTATTGGATATCTAAAGGACTGATATCCCGACTGATATCCCACTCTGATTTAGTGTTTGACACCTCTCACAGTAAGTTTCCTTCCTTATCTTTCATTGTAATTTCCTGTGTTACAACCTGTGCTTGTTGCCTATTCTTTTGCACCTCGAGGGGCAACTGTAAGATCTTCTGACTCTTGCTCATGTTGACCAGCATGTCATGCATGGTGACCCACAGTCTCCTGTCCATCCTGGAGCTGCTCTACTAGACTTACTCCACTTTGTTAGTATTCTTCTTTATGGGAAAGAAGTTAGTGTTCTTCTTTATGAGAAAGTTCTCTCATGTGACAAATGGTGGGGGATAACTACATCCCCAGGACTGCAAACTCTACTTTTGTTGATGAAACCCAGTATGAGGTCAGTTCATCTGTACAGACATACTACCAGCTTGTGTCCAATATTTTGCTTACCAGGTTCTGCATCTCAAGCTCTACAAAGTTGTTTTTTATCTAGTCAACACCCAGCTTGTACTGGTATGTGGGGTTATTTCATTTCAGATATGATGGCAAATCAGACAGGGCAGTGATCTCAACAACAAAGGTCACAGTTCCACAGCACCCAACCAGGGAGAGTGGACAGTTTCAGGGAGGGTAACCAAGCTGAGGTTACAATCCAGTGGTCACCAAACAGGTTCCTCCCAGTGCTGACACAAACCCAAGGAGAATAAGCAATCCAGGGTCAGGGTCAGATCTGGAGACAGTAACCTGGATCAAAATGGGGTCCGATGACTTCCAGTAAAATCCAGGACAGCAAGCCATGTCTGACATCAAGCTGGGAAGTCAAGTTTGTAGATGAGCATCCAGGAAAGGGTCTATATTAACAGGATCCATAATCACACATGGGCACGGCTGCAACACAGTGCGGCAGAGCTCAGACAGATAACCCAGAGCAGTGTCAGGAGCCTTGGATTAAAAACAACTTTTAAGAGCAGGAAGCCCCCACCAGTGCTTCACCTAAACCCTTTTTCACAACAGTCTCAACCAAAATTAGACACCTGAGGCACATCAGAGAGTTGTCCTTAAATGTAGGCATCCAAACTAAAAGGAGAGGAGAACTCACTCAGGGAACTGAGACCACTGAGCATAATGATCTGTGAGGCAGCACACTTGGTGTAAGTGCAAGCAATTGCCCAGAGACCTCCTTGAAACTCCTGACTTTGTGTCTGATGTCTGATTTCCAGAAGACAATTTTGAAACCTCAGAGCTCATCGGCAGAGTTTATCTAAGAAACAAATCTTTTCCAATTTCTTTAATGTTTGTTAAATATCTTACCTACTGGCTATGCTTCAGGGGTATTTTAATTAGCAAGACAGCTTTTTGCTGCAGTTTTCTTTTTGCCTGTGTCTACAGGCGATTTTAAACTAATAAATTGTAAGAGAATATCCTGAATTTAGATAAAATTCCCAAATCTGTAGGCTTCTCCTTTTCCACTTTACCCTTTAATTCCAAAGTACAGTTTAAGAAGTTGAATTAAAGTTTTTCATCACTTGATTGTCTGTCTGTCTTGTATATCATGGGGATAAATGCAGAATGTCTTGGGAATCACACAGTTTGCATGATGCAGTGGGACATGAATGATAAGGAACAGTCTGCAGTAGTGTTCAGTGCAGCTGAAAATCCAAACATTAGTGGCAAAATAGGATATATAGTCTCAAAGACAAACTGGTAGCACTGATAATGAGAATACAGGGCCACACAAAAAAAACCAAATTTGAGCTAGTTGAAAGGTTCTCTTGTTCCTGGTGTGATACAGAATCCTTTTTAAGCTGAAGTTATTTTAATGTGAATCCTTAAGCCAGCTATAATCTCATAACAAGACTAATTCAAAATAACAATCAACCTAATCTGGTGTTTAGTACAATCAACTAAGCGATTAAGGTTCCAATTTATAAATCACCTGCATATACTACCTACTTCCAGAGTCCTTGAAAATTACATGCATGCCAGTTCACAAAGATCTTTAAATCCAGGCGTGTTCAATGTCTCAATGTGTTCCTTCACACTTTCACTGAAAGCAAATTTCAGCTCAGAATATCACTCTGTTTATTCAGGCAGTTGAGGCCATACACAGAAATAAGGGAAGGAGAGATAGTGAGGAGAAAAAAGTATGTAGAAAGCAGGGGAAATCTTTCACTATCAGCATAGAATATATAAAAGTTGGTTTAGCTTTGGGGTGTTTTTGGTTTTTGTCCCCCTCCCCCTTGTTTTTATGGGGATTTTTGTTTGGTTTTTGTTTGGGTGTAGGGGTTTTTTGTTTGTTTGTTTGTTTTGGGTGGGTTTCTTTTTTGTTTTTTTTTCTTTTGCATTGACAGAATCCCAGAACAGATTGGTGCAATTCCCAGAAGGGAGGAAAATAGGGCATCAGTGTCAATAAATGTCTCAGAAAGCGGATGTCCCAGCTTGTATGACATAAGAAATGTCTTGAGAATGACTGGAAAACTTTTTGGTAGTAAGACTGCGAAACTCGCCCTGAAACAATTCAATAGAAGATATTGTAGTTCTGAGCTCTTCCAAAAACTCTAAAACACTTCTCCACAGCTTTCATAAAACAACCAGGATGAGTATCATAAAGTAATCTTACCAATGTAAAAGCTAGTACAGTGAGTCTCCCATATCAAGAGTGGGGAAAAAAAAGTTGATTTTGGACATGTGTATTTGATTCATACTCACAGTTCTTGTATTTGGTACAATGAGGATCAGAAACCAATATCAAGAAAGAAAAATGAAAAAAAGAAGGAATTTGTAAATGTCAAAAACTTTTATCCTACATGCTGTTGACTGTTCATTTTTCTTTTATTTTCCTTTTTTCTGTTGTTTTGGGTTTTGTTTGTTTGTTATGTTTTGGTTGGGTTTTTTTTTGTTTTGTTTTGTTTTTGTTTGGTTTAGTTTTACCTTTTTAAGTCAAATTCAAACTCAAGGTCTGCTCTCAAAAATTCTGGTGAAATACTGACTCACAATACAAACTTTGAAGCCATGCCTACTGACCCATATCTTCATAAGTTCAGGTCCAGGATTCATTAGTGGTTCCTATTTCTCAGTTTCTCTCCTATATCTAAAATCTACATTGCCTGAAACTGGGGACAAAAGCAGTGAAGCAGCTAAGACCTTTGTCTTTGCAGTTTTTTTGTGTAAGGGAGTTGAGATTTACTTCAGCTTTTTAGCAGTGTTGAAGACGACAGCAGTCTCTAAGGAATTCTGATGTATTAAAAATATGTCAGAAAGAACACCATTCTAATACAATCCTACTGCCCAATCTAAATGAAGATACAGGACCCTGTTGGATCACAGAATCATAGAAAACCAGGCTGGAAGGGACCTCAAGGATCATTTAAACCATCCTATCTTATAAAAAGCAGAGTCTAGATAAGATGGCACCTTGTCTAGCTAAACCTTAAAAGTGTCCAGCACTGGGAATCCATCACTTCCCTGGAGAAATTATTCTGATGGCTGATTGTTCTCATTGTAAAATAAATTATTGTTTTAGTCCTGCTCAATTATTGCCCCAAAATGGATTACTTATCACCAAAAAGTCACAATAAAAGAAAGGAAAGATCATTGTGAAGTGTATTTCAGCAGTGGTCAACTTTGTTTCAGAGCTTAGAACTTCAGGAGATGCTCTCCTGCAAGTAGGTATTGCAAATCACAATCTAAGCCTTATTCTTTTTCAGGGACATACAGGGTTAATTGCAAGCTCTATGTGCTGCGTTTTTATAGCTCACTGTTTCCTAAAATGTTTGAACCTTTTCAGGCTCTCCTCCATTCTTCAGACACATACTTGAGTGCTTTCCTCAAGTAAATATTGGTTTATCCCTAAACCAAAATGTCCTATCTATATATATTTTGCATAAGTGTATGTTGATAAATAAGCTAGCAAGTGTATGCATTGCACATAAGGCATTTCTTATAGAGGATCTGGATTTTATAGAGTGTAAAATATGGATATTGCTCTATTTATCTTACTGTAGTTTCGTGGAAAGGTGACAGTGGGTATTAGAATGCTATGCTTCATATACATGCTGGAGCACAATTTTACCTTTCTTCACATGGAGCAACCCAATAACCCACCTAAAAAGGGGGTAAGAGGGAGATAAAAGCAAATGTAAAAAATAAGTCCATCCCATAGAATGCTGTAAAGCACCATGCCACTAACTAATAATTTTAATTCAACTGAATTCAATGGGTGTTGTTTCTTTCATCTGGATTAGGAATCATATAATACATGAAGTCATACAAGAGCTGCCATTTTGTGTGGCATTTTTTTGTGGAGACTGTGGTGGAGTGGGGGGATAAGTGTGGATGGGATGCACCACCACACAACAGTGAAACATTTCAGATGGTTTTCGTCTTATCTAACTTCATTATAGATGTAGTTGGATTCCAGAGAGAAGAGATCTTTTTAAAGAATAATTTATCTGACCCACTTTAAAGAACTATCCTGTGATAAATGAATTGCACACCAGCACTGTCTAATTTTTCTAGAAATAAACGACAAAAACGGAGTTTTAATAGGTACTTCTGCAATGTCCGCATTATAGAGCTGAATCCTACCCATGAAAGAAGGAAGGTAGACAATTCTATCTTCTTCAACTGTCTCAGTGAGAGCACCTGGTCATGTCACTAATTCAGCTGTGAGATTCTTCTCTAATTAACAGGTCTCATTTTATATTGTTGAAAGGGGAATGTGATATTCTCTAGTGGGATCTGTGCTGCTGCACCTCCAAAAGCCAAGCAGACATCATGCAAGCACCTAAACACATCAAGGCATGGTATTGTGGACAGAAGAGAACCCTGTGCAGTTGAATTACAGAAAGTATGAAAGATGTATTATAAGGCAGGACACTAACAAATTCCTTCTATATGAAGCCAGTCTCTACCAGAACATAACTTTTTTTCTCCCCTCAGTGTCTTTTCAGTCACTTTTACGTTCCCTTCTGCTTAAAATGTGTGACAGATAGGAAACGTGGGTGACAGCAGCATTTGATGTTGCTCAGAACTGCTGCTTGATTTTGAAGGATCACCATCAAAGGAGATAGAAATTTGCCCATCACAGATTTGACCAGATCACGTCTTTATTATTTAAATAGAGTAATTATGATCAATAGCCGTGGGCAAGATTCCCATCATGCTGAGGACTGTATATTCACAAAAAAAGAAATATGTCTCTCTGTCTCAAAGAGTTTGTAAGATATTACAGACAGCAGGCAGGCAAGCAAACTGTAAGAAAATGATGAGAGAAGAGCAATTTCCATAATTGGCAATATACTTTCAGCCCTTGGGCAGTGTGACTATTGTCATGCTTACTTATTTATTTATTGGCCTTGAAGCCAAGGAAGAAGAATAAAGGAGGATTCAAAAGAGGATAAGGAGGCAGACTTGTTTCAAAGACATTCCCAACAGCAGTGAACTCCATTTGATGGGGTTGTAATATCTGAGATAGTGAATGCTTGCTGAGCAAGTGGGTCCAACTGCTACTTAAATCTGGCAGCCGACCTTTTTGATATTTGGCCTGCACAAACACCCCAGAGTTAAGAGATCTCTGGCAACAGTCCTTCTCTAAAATATCAAGAGTGGATGCAATATGTTGGTAAAGTTAAAGCATGTGTTGATGAATCTAAAGAGCACATTGGTGAAGTTAGACATCGTCTAGTTTTCTCACAAACTCACCTAGACAATTACAGAGATTTATATGTTTTTCTCTTCTTTTCCCTATACTCCAGTGGGCTGGCTCATGGTTCTTATGTTTTTCTCCTCATGCTAACTATGCATCCTTTCTGATTCAGTTATTTGGCCGTAACAGCCAGTAGCAATTCCCCAATGTTTCCTGCCCTAACCACCTTCTCAGAAAGTACCACATTTCCTGTCTTTAAACTTATGACACACTTCTTTGAATTGTCAAACTTCATAAAATTTCACAAACAGGTAAGCTGTAGGCAGAAAAGTATTAGAGGTAAGTGGGACATAGGAAAATTGTGCAAGGAAAAAAATAAGGGAGAAGAATGGGAGGAGAAACAGGGAGCAAGGATTGGAAGGTAATTGTCTTTAAAAGTGCAAAACACTACCCTCCAGCACTGTGCTGTCTGGACCTGTCCTTAGACATATTAACAGGGAACTCTGACCTGTAAGGATTCAGTCATGCCACTTTCCACTCCAATTCCATATACTACATATCAGAGCTGTACAGCAAGCTACACATTTCTGATAAATTCTGTATCAGTATTGTTTTAAACCAGGTTCAGACTTTGTCCCTGTTTCATGTTAGACATTCATCAAGTTCAACAAAATTTAAGCCTGTATTACCCAAATTTAGTCATCCACAGCGTGCTACGATCTCTAAACTAGTAATTTTGGTATCTTCTGTAGATATGAAGCATGCTTCTGGCAGATTAACCATGATTTACACAGATTCCTGAAACAGACATGAACCCCTCTCTGGAGGTGCCATGCATCTCCAACAACTAGAAAAAGCCCAACACAAAGAGTCTAGATTGGATTCTTAACTTCAAGCACCCTAAATCTCATAGTAAGCACCTATATGTAATTCCTGTACACTGTACACACTGCAGGGACTGCCTGTGATTAAGAAAAACAGTTGCCCAAAACAGTGTGAAGAGCAAGTCTTATCCCTCTGTGTTGTGTTCCTTCCCAAGTACCACTCATCCCACCAACCTTGGCTGAGACAGGAACCACTTTTTTTCATCCCCATGACTTTCCCAACTGCAGGCTTAACAGCAGCAGGTCTCTCAGTGTTGACTCTGTCTCCTGACACTTGTGCCTTGCTGTGCACTGTTGCAAAGGTTTAGCTGCCCCTAAGCACATGAAAGGAAAATACAATTGCACTTTTGTATGTGTGTGCATTACTATTCCTCCAAGGATTGCAACGCTTTAATATTTTTGGATTAACTCATGATCAAACATTGATGAATCATGGTATTTTACTGAAAAGCACAATCCTTAAGTCAACCACCTAATCTAAGAGAAGAAATTAAACTCTAAACCAACATAAACACATTACAAGTCATTAGTGTAATTAAAAAGGAATGTATAATTAAAACATTTGTGTATTTTAGCTCAAATTCATCTGCGGTCGGAAATTTTAATGAACTGTTCATCAAAGAAATCTCTGGAGTCTGAGGATAAGTTTAGCATAACAAGAAATTGAATGTTTTCTTCTCTTTGGCATAGGAAGCTCTGTTCCCACTGGCTTCGAAAACCAAGCTGTCATTGGCTCAAGCAAACTAATAATGATTCTAAATGGTTATGATCGCTTCAATGTTTTAAACTGATGTTATCTTTTTTATCCCTTAAGAATCATGTTTTTCATAATTACTTCTCTTTTGTCCTTTCCTTAAGACAAATGATTTTGTAATTAGTGATGAAGGAACCAGTGATCACTCCAAGACATCTGTCAAGTTGTCATGAAGTATCTGTCCCTGTAGCTATATTTAAACTTTCTGTTTAATAGCCTCTTGCTTTATTTCACCATTACATCTCTGCGGTATCATAAGCAGGATACCCTAATGATCAAGTTCTATAAAACACAGAGCAATTAGATTGTAAGACATATTGCTCCCATGAAAGTCCTTCCTTCTCATAACGTAGCTCCCTCTTTTCCCTTCCTTCGTCATCCCCAGCCCCACACGTTCACTTGCAACATTCATTAGCTGTTATTAGACAAGACAACTGTGTCAACAGCTAGCCTGATGTTTGGCCACATTTCTGTCTTTGAATACTTATTTGAAATATCTTTTGAGTATGTTTGGTGGTCTGAAGAACAGCCTCATGAGTAAAATGTCATAACAATATAACTGGAGTTTAGAATCTGCACTACCCACTTAGGTCTGCACTATATTTTTTTCTGGAGTGACCTTAAACTGTTAGTGATATTCTATACTCTTTCCCACCCCTCCCCAGGGCAGAGATTGTCCCATTTTGAGTGTGTCAAGGCCTGTGGGAACCTGTTCCTGGCAGGATTCTCCAAGGGATACAGAACTACACAGAGAGATTCATAATATTACTGTAATGCACATCAAGGCAAAGCAAGGATATTATTGTGTATTGTAATATTTATTTCACCCTGGGGTATATTTTCAAGTCCTGTATGCCTTAACATAAATCAGCTTGTTTTCCTCTTCCCCATGTTTAGAATCCAGAGTATTACTCTTTGTCTTAAAAATGGTACCCTTCCAGAAATTATTCTCTAATGAGGCAGGAGAAAAATGCCTTTGAATATACCCAAATAAAACAAAAAGATTCTGGAACACAGAAATATATTTTAAAATGAGAAAATAAACAATAGTGTGTATACATAGTGACACCCATCAGTGTAATACTAGATAGATAAATACATAAATCAGTTGATCATTCAGAAAAGAAAACATCCTAAGTATATAGGCAGCTCTATGCTGTGACAATAATAGAGGTAGAAAATTGTAGACAGAGAGTTATTTTGCATACTGTTCATCCAAAATGATCTGAACTTTCCAAAACATTTCTTTTATTCTCTCTGTTGGTCTCTGAACCCTTGAATATCAAGCTAAAAAGTATTAAAATATAAAATTTTACAGTTCTTTGTTGTATACATTCAGAGTTAAGTTTTTCGGTGTGTCTTGGCGCTTCACCTTTCAGAATGTGATATTAATGGAAATAAGGGGAAAAGCAGTCTGAATTATTCAACCAACTGGGTTGAATCATTACATCTAAATAGCTGGTGCAAAGTAAGGTAAGAAGAACAGGTATCAAGACATTTTACTATTGGGCATTGTAACCTGGTCAGTGAAAGGAGCTGCACCTATTATTATGCAGAGTATTTGGTACAGAGAGTGGAATGGAGAAAGAAGACTCATTTACCATGCCTGTTTGTTAATTAACGGGATTGTGTAGGAAATGTGAGCAGCACTCCAGGTTGTCTTGTTCCACTACAATTTTTCTCCTCCTTGCAGGCATTTTTAGGTGAAATCTTCAGGCCTCTGTTTCATGTATCAGATGAGGCAAGCTAAATGTAATGGTTCCTTCAGGTCTTGAATCTATGGGGCAAGTTTCAAAGTCACAAATGGAAATGAGGCACTCAACCCCTTTTGACAGTGAAAGAGAACAGGGCACCTCTTTCCCCACTGTGTCTTTGAAAATTTCGTGCTGTATTCTGTGAAGTTTTTTTCTATCATCAGCTAAATTTCCATAACCTTCAGCAATGAAATGCACAGACCCTCTGGGTGAATGAACTGTGTAAGCAATTTTTTCAACTTTATTTTCAAGCCCCCATGATGGATCCATTAGTTACTTCCTGATGCTTGGTTTATTTACACAGAGATCAAACACAGGCATTATTGCAAAAAGAGAAAGGGGATGGGAGGAGGGAGGGAGAGAGAATCCAGAGATAATCGAGACAAAAGCACCATGATGAAAGAGCCAAGCTCTTTGGAAACATGAGCTCTAATTTAGCCTCAACAAATCCTTTTGTCTTATCTGGGAAAGCATATATCCATGCATACACACACTCATATGCACACTTAGACACATATACAAAATGATACTTATTAAAGTGCTTTATACAACTGATGCAATCAGTCACACAGCAAAAACTGTCAAAGTCAATATTTTCAAGATTTCTCCAGGGATTTCAGGCTGTGCAGGAGATGTATGTTTTTCATTAGGGTTTACACCAGCATTTGGTGTAATTAATCCTAATGTTTCAATCTTCACATAATAAGCTTATTCAGAAGAATAAAGTATTGTAAAGTAGTGGAAAGAAAATCCCCAACAGAAGCTGTTGTTCATTATACATGAAGGGAGAATATATGATTCTTTTTATGGTCTTCGGTTTTACTTGCTTTTCCATAGTTCTATTTTCACAATTTTAATATCTAAGGAAGATCCAAGGGAGTCAAAGGTCTGACTGTGTTAGAACATGTACAAAAGTGTAGTCTGAGACAGTCCCCATTCAAGGAACTGCAGTATACATAGGCAAGAGGTTCAGAAACACACGTGGTTGGGTTGCTAACACCAGGCCAACACTGAGGTCTCAGAGAGTTAAAAATGGAAACCAGGATATACTCTGTCTTTTAGACTCGTTGGTCTCCACAGCTGTGGACATGACTTCTTTAAGCACATTTGCTGAGGTGTTCTGTAGTTCTGTAGCCAGTGTGAATTGGAAAACCCTTCTGGGATGGAGTTCATATATTAGAGAGATTACTGTGAGCTGTAGGCTGCTGTGCCTGGGCTGCTACTTGTACCTGAGCTAGCTGGGTTGAAGATAACCCATTTACACCTTTTTAGGAACAATTTCTCTTCAGACTGAAGGGCTGGTTTGGTCTATCAGCCTTACAGGACGTATCCTCTCCAGCAACACAACCCCCCTGAAAAGCTAAACTGTGCAAAACCATGCAAATTTAGAACCTGACATTGAGTTTGTAACTGCTGATACTTCCAAACATTCGTAGTGAGGAGAGAAAATAATCAGTCACCTGATAAATACTGCTATGTACAAGTTAATGCAGGTATGACTTCAAGGACAGTCCCAACATCTTCACTTCATTCCTGCAAACATTCCCACTGACTAGAGGCTTCTGTTGCCTTTTCTTCAGTTTTCCTTTCAAAGGCAGAACAGGAAGATTTCCTGCTGTCTACATGCCTATTCTAATCTGAATGAAGATCTGAGCATTTGATGCTTCTTATATATGGCAGGGTATATTTTCAAGTACAAATGTGGAAAGGGAAAACAAAATATGGATAAGAAAGAAATTAGAAAGACAACATTTTACCTTTTTTTTTTTTTTTTTTTTTAGTTCTTTNCTTTTTTTTTTTTTTTTTTTTCAGATCTCTACAACAGGATTTACATAATTTAACTCTTCATGGATTTGAGCATAGGAAAGATGAAGGCTTATACCTGAGACATTTGTATTTTCTCACAAACTGAAAATTTTTAGTGGAAAAAAAAAAGGAAGAAAACAATAACCAACTTTTTATCTGTTAGTGTCTCTTAAGCTAAGAAATGTTTTCTCTAATAAACTTGGTTAATTAACAACAAAAATTAAAACATAATAATATTTATTGTTATTGTTGCTGGAATTCTGAATCATCCTGATGGATGAAAAACATTCAAATCAAACAAACAAACAAACCTAACCAAATCCCCCACCAAGACAAGAAAAAAAGGAAAAAATAATAAAATCTTGTTCTTTTCTTGGCATCTGTGTTAATTAGGGTCACTTTCGTCATCTCTACAAGCAGTTTTCTTGTTTGGAGCTTTTGGGGTTTTGTTGAATTTTCTTTTTCTTTTCTTCCTATTCTCTCATATGAAAGAGACTGTAGTAATGCTTCAACCAATCCCCAAAGGTCTTTACAGATAATTTCCAGTTGCATTACTGATTTATTTTTGCTTTGACCAGATGGCTCCAAGTTCATGTGACTGTAAGGGAGTGCTTTTGATTACCCTATTTATCTCTCCCAGTGCTCAATTTAAGGGTCAAACCTTGTGTAACACATTTGCCAGATAAACTATTCAGTGCTTCTGCCTTTTGGACACCATACTTCTGACATATGCTCTGTGCTTCATTAAACACAAAAGTTATTAGAATTAATAAATGTTTTTACAAACTCTGTTTGTAACAAAAGATCTAAGTTTTAAATTTATTTATTATATTCACATGTGGCTAGTGGATTGNCTTCCACCTACCTAAACCAACAAGCCTATACAACAATCCCTCTAAACTTATCCTTCACCTCAGAAAAAAAGGAATTAAACCTTTATCCCCAACTCCCAAAGCTGGTATTTTTATTAAACTACTTTCTGAATTTTTCCCCCCCCCCCCCCCCCCCCCCGCCTTGATATAGGTTATAAATGAAAAGCCGAGCAGAATGTTTTTAATGAAACCAATAAAAATGCAAAGGAAGATTTAATGTTTAAAGTAACGATAAATCAAAAGTGACAACTGAAATGCAATATTGCACCATGAGATTGAGGAAATAAATTCATCCATAGGGCAGATGTGCCTGCTGTAAAAAAAAAAAAAAAAAAAAAAAAAAAAAAAAAAAAAGAGAGGGAAAAGAAAAAAAAAAAAAGACAAGAAGAGAGTGATAAGGCAAAAAAAAGATAAAAAGAAAAAATATTTTTAAAAGTTTTCATCATTACTGCAACAAAGTTAATCTTACTAAATCAAAATAAATTATAAGTGCAGTACTGTTAAGTTGAATGGCAATGGCTCTGGCACATCCCTGTGGAAACACACACAGATATATATTCATATATAAGTGTACACATATGTATATACTGAAATAAAAATCTGAAGATGGTTAAGTCCAACAAATTTAAGAATATAAAGGCTCATAAACATATTCATAACTTATTTCTAGTATATTTATGGATAGTGCCATGAATAATTACACAAGACAAATAGTGTCTCTGTCCCACTACCTCGGCTGAAACCTTCAAAATGAGAATTAATTACTTGGAGGAAAGACTGTCTTGTAATAGCATTGCCTGGGACTAGGACCCCTGTGATCTGAGTCCCAGCTCTGTCATAATCATGCTGTGTGACCTTGCAGGATCTGCTCTGGCCTAGATTTTTCGTAGCTAAATTTAGGCAATTAACTGAGGTGCCTAAGTTGGTAGCTAAGCAGAGATGGTTTCCATTGAAGGTACATTCCATAATCAATTCAGATTTTAAAAGGACTAAGTTGTACTTCAGAGCTGCCTATATTTTCTAATAATTAAGGAAGAATTCTAGAGGTGACACATACTGAAGCTGGTAATAATTAATTCTGATCTTAGGGTGCAATCCTAACACAATTATTCAGGCTGAATTGGACTTTGTCCAATAAAATAAGATAATTTGAAGGGGTTGGAAAGGAGTCTGATGCTTTTCAGCGTGAGTTTTCCTCTCATCTAACTTCATTTATTTAAACTGAAAATAAAATAGCAATGGGGTGAACTGCAGTCAGTATTAAAAGTGATTTTCCTCAATACTCAGTAGAAGCCTTTGCAAATCCTGATTGTAATGGTGCACCTCTAAAAACTGTATTTCACCACTGATAAACTCCCATACATATTTCTAGTCCTTTTCAAAAAATAGACTGTAAGGTGCGTTGTTTTCGTCTAAGGACATAAAAGAAATTGAGAAAAGCTCAGATTTAAGCAGTTTTGCTTTCGCCATCCATGAAGAATTTTGAGTTCTTACGAAAAAAAACTCACCTGGACTTTGACCCTCCACTTGGGAAGACTAAGCCTTACAGAAAGAAAAATATTGTGTTCATGGACCTTTCTGATGTAAGGACAGAGGTGGGAAGGAGATCCAGAGACAATCACCAGACATTGATATTGTGGTTGCCTGTCTTTGCACACATGGATGTGTTTCTACAAATGCAAAAGAAAGGAGTTAGATCATGAGGAAATCAAGGACTGATAAAAACAGAAAGAGAGAAGGAAAGAGAGAAAGAAAGAGAGAAAGAAAGAGGAAAGGAAAGAAAGAAGGAAAGAGAGAAAGAAAGAAAAGAAATCAAGTTATACTTGGACTTTTATTTTTTAAATAACCTTGTACTCCTTTACAATTTTCTCTTCAGAACTTCTCCCCCCTCTTTTTTCTTATCTTTTATTTTCTTTTCTTCGTTTTTTTTTTATTTTTTTTCCCCCTTCATTATTTTAATGGCTACATCCTTGCTCTGATGTTTCAATGGTTGTGGAAAATCCTGTGAAGCAAGGGCTTAATGAAATGGCAGCTGGAACAGAGGGATAAAGTTCCTTTGGAGCAGCTTCAAAGGGGAGAGAGGGAGCAGCGTTAGAGAACAGAACAATGGTGCAGAGATGCTCATACACAGGCCAGGCACATCCAGCTGGTTGTTTAGACTCGGCACCCTAATGAGGCATGAAGTGAAATGGGTAAGTACATGGTAGGGGAGAGGCATGGAAAGGGGGAAAAAAAAAAAGAAAGGAGAAAAATGTTGTTCCTATACATCACAAAAAAATTATTTATATATTATAAAAGGTGAAGAAAAACAACAAATAAAAAGATACCTGTTATAAA
>VYXB01008639.1:86406-98947 GCA_013397135.1 Pachyramphus minor | reverse complement strand
CTTTCCCTTCCCTTCCCTTCCCTTCCCTTCCCTTCCCATCCCTTCCCAAACCTTCCCTTCCCTTCCCAAACCTTCCCTTCCCAAACCTTCCCAAACTTTCCCAAACCTTCCCTTCCCAAACCTCCATTCTCCTTGCCTCCCCTCCCCTCTCCTCCCCTCCCTTCCCCAAACCTTCCCTAACGTTCCCAAACCTTCCCTTCCTTTCAATTTCAGGTTTTACAGTAGTTCCCCCATTAATTTTCATTTAACTTTCTCAAGTTTCTTTTTTTTTCCTTTGTTATATTACTCTTATAGATGTTGTTTCTATTGCTTTTATTATATAAATGGAAATTGTGATAATATTGCTGAATGAACACAACCTCAAAACTGTACAAATAACAGTGAGATATCAATAGTCTGAGCTATATTAAGAAATAAAGATGACACACACACCCCAAAAGCATTTATGTCAGTCCAGCTGTGAAGATACCATTACAAAAAAGGCAGAAATAGCGTTACTGTTATGCAACTAGACAGAAACCTCATCCTTCTACAGTGCTGTAGGCAATGTTACCAATTGCAGAGCATCAGCCTGTGCTGAGTCTCAAACCTGCAGCACCAAAGCTTTGATCCCCACCACTTGGGTTAACTCTGCCAAGAGGAACCAATAGAAGTTTCTAATTTTCAAAGTGGAGTAGTCATAGTCATTAAAATGTGGTCCTGACCTACACCTCACAGAACCACTCATTGTGCAGAAATGTTTGTAAGGTATTTCCAACACCTTATATTTCAATATTTATTAACAATATGCCCAGAAATGTCAAAGGTTTCGGCTACAGGACATCTATAAATAATTTGGGGAGCCAGTTAAATACACTTGTCTGAACAAGATTACAATATTGTAGAAAAGCCACAGCCTTTCTGACATATTCCTCTTACTGGTATAAAACCTGGAACGACACAGTTAAGAGCCAAACAGAAGGTAGATATTGTATGTGTTGTCTACAGATCTGTGTTTTCTCATGAATACTTGGCAATCTCTTTAATTCAGGTATACAGGCAGGGAACCTTTATAGCAGATTTGGTTTAGACTGCAAGGGCTGGACTTTAAAAACTATTCATCACTAAGTCTAACAACAGATTTGAGTTATCAAGATTAATCTCTCATTTCAAGTTCAATGAAGAACAAGCATAAGCTTGTCTTCAAGTTTATTTATTCCTGATATTGTCACTGCCTGGACATGTGCTTAGGCAAGGACCAGATGTGAGCTATCACCCCTATGCTGGCAGGTCACAGACTTGCTTGGTGCTCTATTAAGTGTTCATCTGCCCCATCCTTCTGGTCAGCATGGGTTAAGTCAAGACCCAGATGACATGAAGACCTCTGGGGTTGCTTTTCTGTATGCAGCAAAGACATTCTATGCTGGAGTTACTCACATGTCTTTTTATATCTACAAAGCAGATGAATAACGCAAGCTAGCTGAGTGAGCTTCATGGTTGGCAGAGAGAGAAAAAAGATTGACCCTTCTACTTTGCTGTAGATCAGAATTTTGTAAACATCTTAAGGAGGAGTGTGGTATATAAATGGTTATTTCTTTTCTTTGCCTTTAATGGGAATGAAGGATAACTAACTCAAATGTCAATGTCTATGCTGTAAGTGTTTATGTTTAACTTGAAGCATCCTGGTCCTTATGAAAGGGTTTGTCTTTCCTCTTCTGTGTGCTCAAAAGTGTAGCCCTAGCTCTAGGAAGAAGAGATTTGTTTACCTCAGTCTCTTTTTGGGGCCAAGAAGTTTAGCTGCTCACTTTTACTGTCTGTGTCTTGCTGGGAGGTGGAATTTCTTTTATGGATGTGTGTAACGTCTGGAATTGAAATTTAGTTGAAGGTTTCTTTTCTTTATTTTTTTCCCCCATCCCTCCCTCCCAGCCTTACTTTTTTTTTGCCTTCCTTTCATGGACAAAGGTAAGCGTGAATTTATCCTTGTCATGCGTGACAAGATTTCATTTTTTACTCTGCAGGTGGTAAGGATGGAGGTTGAAATGATGATGCAGCTTCTCTTCACCTCAGTCAGGAACAGGCTGCCTGCAATCCACACTTTCAACATTTCTTTCTTCATACTTATTTTCTGAGCAAGTGCTATATTAGTGGAAAGAATCAGAGGAACCAAAAAAAAAAAAGTACATATTCTTTCTCTTCCAGTGACTCCAAACAGTCTTCATGGAGATCTTTTTGTGCTGGACTAGTTACACATGGTTAAAGTAAATATTGATATCAGTTACAAAAATTAACAGAATTTATTTATATATAGAGTGTATATAAAAAGGAATTTATAAAAGGGTTAAGGATTATTAAGTGGCATAAAGCAGAGAAATTGTATTTAAGAACCTACAGCAGGCTGTGTCTGATTTAGAAGGCTTTTATCAACTTCATTAATTGAAAGACAAAGTTATGATCAGGTTTCTGGTAATTTGAAACCTTTTAGTCATCGTGGTATTTTTCTGGCAGCTTTTCTTCACGTATGTACACAACAGGAATGCTATTCTAAATGGACTGGAAACCAGTTCTGTGTTTTATAGACTTTACACTTCTTGTAAAAATGATGATGAAACATGAACTTCCACAATTTTGCAAGCAGGAAACTCTGGTAACTGTGAACTTTAGGCCTGGATTCACTCCTTTTCTTGCAAGCCTCTGGTCTAAACAATCTCCTGGAAGTACTTACTTCTTGCTGCCTACCATTGCAGGAGCTGAAGAAAACTGTGATACCTATTTCAACATTTCATAATAGTATTTGAAAACTGAGGAAAATAAACTGGTTTGCACTGAGATTTGTGCAGAGTTTGAGTTAGAGCCAGGAGTTTAATTGGGATTTGAGCCATACGGACAAGCTCTCTTCCTGTTTCCATGATGAAAAATATAATAATAATTAAAAAAAAAAAATCAAAACAACTTGACCTGTAGGAGATGAAAAAAAAAAAAAGTAGTAATTCACAGTTGGAGTCTTCCAATTTAAAACCCAGACTGGATAAGAAAAGAGCTGGTTGCTTATAACTCTAGTCCTTAAGCACACTAAGGTATTAAATAGTAGGGATGCTGGATGCTTGTGCCAGTTGGCTTCAGTGCCAGAAAATAAGGATTTTTGGCACGTTCATCTGCTAGCATAAAAGTAGTGTCAGCTGATTGTTTAGAGCTCTCCCATGCCTTGAATGAAAAGTTACTATGATATCTTTCCACCATTTCCACTCCAGAGCAAAACGACACCATAACTGAAAAACACATAGCTCTTCCATTTATTCAGAGGAAAAGAAATAATTAACTGCTCCTGAGAACATGCAGGCTAGTTACTTTTCCATGTTGTCTTGCAGACCTTTTGAGGGGCAAATGTAAATTCAAGATCCTCTTCCATGTCCAAACACTTGGTTATGGAGAAGAGCAACAGTGCTTAAAATCCTGACTTTAACGATCTTAGAAGGTCTTACAAACCCCTGTAGACCTGTTACCTTCAAGACTGTATGTATCTTGGTTAACCTTGGTCTGTAAATTAAGGATAATTACCTCCTGCTACTCAGACATCTAATGTCTGCGGATACCAGGAACCTGAGACTGACACATGCAAAAGTGTAGCAAGGCCAAATTAAAAGACATAGGCACCTGGCAAACAGCATGAGGAGGGAGGAAGGAGGCAGAACAATGGAATCATAAAATACATCATGTCATGAATAAGGGTGTAAGTCTGTCATTATTACTTTAGAAATACAGTACTGTAAGACCCATCATGATTAATAAGAATGTTGTAGTTAATCTGAGTGTTTTCCTCACTGAATTAAATCTACCAATTCAGCATCTCCCATCTACCACAGGGGAGACTGGAGAGACTGGATTTCTGAAATGAGTTTGGAACAATTTAGTCAAATACTTAAAAGGCTGTGGAACAGTTTATGCACAGAAAAATTATGAGTCAAATGCTGTGCAGTATATCACCTTTCCATTAATCCACCCTATCCCTTTCATTGCCTCTAATGTTTGTTTAAAGAGGAATTACACTCTTCAACTGGAAGGCAGGTCTGAGCCCTCCATTAGCATGAACTTTCTACAACAGAGCAGAGGGAGAAAGTTTTCTTGATAAGGGCTGAAGCCTGAATATTATCAGACGTTGCTTCTTTACTTTTGCTGTCCATTTCATAGAACCATCAAGACTGGAAAAGACCTTCCAGGTCATCAAGTCCACCACTAAACCACCTCCCCAAATGCCACATCCACAAGCCTTTTGAACACTCCCAGGATGATGACTCTACTGGAGCTTGTTCCAGTACTTGACCAACCTGTCAGTGAAGAATGCTTTCCTAGTATCCAAACTAAGCATACCCTGGCACGACTTCCATTTTCTCTAACTCTATCACCCCTTACTTGGGAGAAGAGACCAATGCCCACCTGGCTACAACCTTTTTTCAGGTAGTTGTAGAGAGCAAGATGCTCTTGCTCTCCAGCACCCTCAGCTCCCTCGGCCGTTCCTCAGTTGACTTGTGCTCTGGACCTTTCACCAGCTCTGGTTCAGCACCTCAATGTCCTTCTTGTCATGAGGGGCCCAAAACTGAACACAAGGTTCAAGGTGCAGCCTCACCAGTGCCCAGTACACAGGGACAGTCACTGCCCTGTTCCTGCTGCCCACACTATTACTGACACAGACCAGGGACTGTTGACCTTCTTGCCCACCTGGGCTCACTCTGGCTCATGTTCAGTCACTGTGAACCAGCACTCCCAGGTCCTTTCCCACCGAGCAGCTTTTCAGCTCCTCCGTCCTCAGCCTGGAGCTGTAGGGGGTTGTTGTGACCCAAGGGCAGGACCTGACACGTGGCTTTGTTGAGCCTCACAGGATTGGCTTCATCTCATCAATCCAGTCTGTCCAGATCCCTCTGCAGAACCTTCCTGCCTTCCAGCAGATCAACACTCCCACCCACCTTAGTGTCATCTGCAAAGGGACTGAGGGTTCACTTGATTCCCTTGTCCAGATCCTCGAGAAAGATATTAAAGAGAGCTGGCCCCAGTACTGATCCCTGGTGAGTACCACTGTGACCATCCACCAGCTGGATGCAACTCCAGTCACCAGCACTCCCTGGGCCTGGCCATCCAACCAGTTTGTTACCCATCATCCATGGCATGCAAAAGCTGAGTTAGATGTAAAATAAAGGTGTGGGATTAAGTGTGATGTTTGGTTGAAGCTCCTGAAGATTGGTCAGAGATAGATTTTATTTTTATTTTTCTCCCATTTCCTCTCAGCTTCATAAAACTTGGATAGCTTTTCTATGTGTGTGAGGGATTTCACTGGCAGCATGTAAGACATTTGCTGTACACTTAGCTGTGCACTTCTCAGGCTGCCACTAATATTTAATTTATGTCTTCAAAACACTGATGACGTTGTGAAACTAAGAATAGATTTCTCATATGGAGAAGCTGCATGTCACATGTTAAATGGACAGACTCTTACTTTCTTTGGACAGTGTTTGCATGCATGTATGTATGTATGCATGAGTATTTGTGTGTATTTCTTGTTTTGTTTGGCAACTTTTGTCTCTGCTGGGTGCTTTTGCCATTCTCCAAACCAAACCATATAACTGAAACCAGGGACGAGGGGAAGCAGATCAGGGAGGAGGACATGCAAGTATTAGGCTGAGGGTGAATGAAGGCAAGCAGAGGAAAGAAGGAAAGAAGATGAGAGTGATTGCCACCTCTGGATACCAGCTTAACAGTTAGTTGCTCAACACTGACAATAATTGTGTATTTGCACTTGTGGAAGGCATTAGAGTATTATAAGGCAAAATTAGGAGAGATAGAGGAAAAGATTGTGTTAAGCATGAGTTGTTGAGCTTGACAAGTCAGACAGTTATGAGTTTGGCTTACAGCGTAAGCCTAATATTTCTCCCAGGAGGAAAACAACAGGCGGAAAAAAAGAAAAGTTAAAAAACAACACCACAAAAAACCCCAACCCAACCCCAAACCAAAAAAATGACCTTGCTCTGAAGAAGATCAGATTTAGCTCTTTTCCCTAAATAGATTATTAAATCAGACATTTTAACCCTATCAGGTATCATTTAAGAACTGATTTTTGAGACAAATAAACAAATTCAGAGGCATTTAGAATAGTTCAATTACTTTTAAAATGTAATTGTAGTTACTATTGTTAGGACAAGCAGGAATTAAATAACAGTTATTCTTGATGTCAAAAACTAACATGAGGAAAACAGATTACCCAAATATTAAATTCTCAGAGTGAAGGAATCTGAAAGCATGTACTTTAGATACTATTCTGTTGGTCTCACTAAGACCTTGGTTAGGCAGTGCCCTCAAGGAGTTCAGGATGTGACTCTACATCCTTGGATATATATGATTTAAAGTCTACAACAAACACAAACGTGGAACAGATTGCAAAAAAATACATGGTATTGGTCCACATATCATGCACGAGAGGTTTTTGAAATTAGAACCATAGACAGGTTGATGGTAGTGAGCTTGTTTTACGCAAATGTTTTTAATATTTTATTGTTTAAACATCACACATAAGAAAAATCCCCCCCGCAAAACCAGACTGTGAAAGTTCTAAGTCAAGCAGGTATAAGTAAAAAAAAAAAATAAAAAATCCAGAATTTAGGATACCGCTATTGTGTGTTTAATTAATACAACTTATGCTGCTGTACATGATCAATGGTATATTTTACATAGAGTATTTAATTATTGCTTTCTACTTTGTCATTGCTTTCTACTTTAGGAACATGGGAACAAGACATGAAGCAACCTCCTGAGTAAATAAAGCCAATCTTCTGTGCATATAGACACTATGTAGTATAATTGTATTCATAAATTTACTGATTTCTTCACTGAAAAGGTCTGTTCTCCTGCACCACCCTCCCTAGAAGGCTCTTCTGAAACCTCACTGCTCTAGCAATTTACAATCTTCTTCATTTTCTTTTTAGCTTAAATTTGCTCATAGCTAACCCACCCTATTTATTCTTGTGCCAACACTGCTGTTAGATTAAATAGCTCATGTCTCTCCTTGGTGAATTCTCCCTTCATTTATTTATAGACAACCATCATATCCTTCTAAGTCTTCATTTTTCTTGGGTAAACAAACCCTGTTTTCTTATGTCCTCTTCGTTGACAGGCTTTTTGTCGTTTTGATCACTGTAATAGACCAGTTCCACACTTGGGCCGACTTCAGTTCATTTTCCTTTACAAGTCCCATCTTTTACATTCTCTAATTAATCTTACAGCCCTTGAGATGCTTATTCACATCCTTATTTTTTCAATCCACCTGTACCTGTTGTAGTTTTTCCTATCACACCCTAACCCTTATACGAGGGATATGGAGGCTTGATTTTTTTCAGACCATATAGCTTGAAAAATTTCTAAAGTTACTGTACCTTCAAGATCCTGATCTCTTCAGTGCAGGTACCTTCCCCTCATTCATCAGAAACTCTCCTACAAAAATTGAAATCCTTTGTTAATGACCTCTGTTTATTTAGTTTCTCATTTAATTTCAGTTGAGTCAGCTTGCATTCAGATGATCAGAGTTTTATTTAATTTTCTCTCCAGCACACATATAATACTCTGATTTTGTGTGAATTAAATATCTTTACAATTTCTCCAAAAAGGTAAAAAAAGGAAAACCTCATGGCAGTCTCTATATAGCTGTGTCCAGGCAGAACAAAGATTGTATTATCTTAATGATGTGGGAATTCAAATCATTAGGTGAAAAAACTTCTCATCCACATGTGGTGAATCCATTTTTCATTACATGTGGTGAACCCAATCACCAGTGTCTATTTTTTCCAAGATGTTGGTAAATTGTTTTTACAACTTAAAAAATGTTACAAATTGTAAACAGTGACTAAAGAAACTAACTAGAAATTAATTTACTGTGATGTATCTATGTTGATTGACAAACTAAAAATGTAATTTTGACTTTGAAGTGTCAAGAGTTTCTTACAAAATAGTGAACTGTAGAATCAATCTGCCTGGCAGCAGAAGGAGCTGAGCACTTGCCAGAGGTGGTTATAGCTTCCCAAATGCAATCTTTTGTGTCTAATCTAAAAATGGAATGATTCTATTCCCTGTTATCCTTTGTTCCCCACTGCCATATTCCAAGGTGCAAATGTAAAATGACTCCAGGAAATTATTGTATCTATACTTGCAGCTTCCATGTCATGCTTAACTACTTAGGTGCAACATGCACAGACATAAGCAACTAAAATAGCAAGAAGTACATTGTCTAAATATTTATGGCTTGAGTATCAAAAATGAAACATCTGAGATTCTTTGTTATGTTTTTTTTTCTCTTTGACACTACTTTTCAAAAAGAAAAAGAACAAAAAATAAGAAGAAAAAGCCAGACACTCTTCTGTTTAAATATAAATGCTGACTTTCCAAAGAAAGAGAAAAAGCAAGAAAGAGGAGTGAGGGGCATTGACACCCTCAGGGAAAATTTCATCTCAAGAGAACTGACCTTTTGGAGAAAGCAAATTAAATTATCTTTCTCATCTTTTACTAGTGCTGTGACATCATTAAAATTCACGTTATATACCAGCATGCTTTGTTTTGTATTCATAACCTTAAACCAAAATTAATCAGTTGTCACACAGAGTTAACATATTTGTTAATGGTGCCCAGCCAAAATAGGCATTGTCTCAAGAAGACTACCCTTACTGTAAAATAATACAAACATTGTAGGGCAAAGTCTTCCTCACCTTGTATCAATCTTTAGAAAATCAGCTCAGGACATGTTGGGTTAGGAATGAAAGGGCTCCTGGATGAAAAAAATCAGTAAGTGTGTTGAAAAGTGTTTAAGAAATAGGGTCTGCTGAAGTAGTGAGGCACTACCACTTGTGTAATACTTTGAAGAAACAAAGGGTGAGAACAGTAACCTCTGGAGAGGTTATGCTTTGTTGTCTTTGCCAGGGATCCTTTCTATCCCTCTGCTTGGCCCATGAGTGCCCTGCTCTCCTACATTAGCTATTATTGTAATAGTAATTATAGAAAATCTCAGAAAACTTAACTCAGTTGAGAACTCAGTTTAGACTTTGGATTTCCAAAAGAATAGGACATTGGAGTTAGTGAAATAATCCTAGTACCTCGAGTGCTCAGGTTGTTCATTCAGTCAATGGAGAGAATGACGATACATAAGAAAGTCTGTGTACAAACTCAGGTGGAAAAAATACAGAAGGAGGAAGATCAAGAAAAGAAAAGCCAATTCCCTTTCAATAAAATATACTATAACTAAGAATTCCAGTTGTTCTCTATTCAATTCCAGTCTGTTAAAAAAAAAAATTTGTAGTTAGTTGGGGTTTTTTGTGGGTTTTAGTGGTGATGGTTTTTTTTTTGCCATTTTGTTTTGTTTTGTTTTGTTGGTTAGTTGGTTGGTTTTTGCTTTGGCTATGTATGTAGATTTGAGAGAAATATAAAGGCACACAGATAAGCAGTGAGAGATACTATACTATGTATTTCAGGGAGGATACTGCTACTGTGCCTGAGCATTTCGGTCTCTCAGTTTTGTGAAAATTATTTTATATATCCATATAGCACCTTAGTAAAAACATAACAACACCATAGAGTCAAAATATATCACCATGGAAAAAGAAAGGAAAGGAGACCTGAAGACTTTTCTCCAAAGTAATCCCCAGAGTAATAAAACATGTCAATGAAGAGCTCAGAATTGGGTTAATGCACCTGCATGTCCAGATGCCTTTCTTCATAACATTGCAAATAAGAAAGTAATCCTTACAATATAAACTTGACTTCTCCCTGAACAAGGCATTTATTTGTTTTTGCAGAAAAGTCTATGCTCATTCACATTAGAAAAATATTTTCTTTTTTAATATAAAGTAAGGAATAATATATAGCATGTGTCCTATTTATTTAAAATATTTATTTATTTATTTAAAATATATTTTCCCCCAAAAAATAATTTCAGAGAGTAAATTCTTCAATTTAAGCTGTTTAGGCCATGTCTTAAGACCAGCCTTTTTTGCTTCACATTTATTCATAGGTTCTTTAATTTCACTGGGCACAAAAATTTTACTGTGGGAATAAGAATAATATTTTCAAATCCTTGTACAACATGAGAAGATGTTCAAAACCAGGCAGATCCTGAAGGTGTTTCACTTGAGAAAGAGAATGTGGGTTTTGGTATGTTCTGAATAACTTTTGAAAATCAAGGTATTTGAAAGTGCCACAAAAAATCCACTTCCCCAGATCATGTCTCAGTAATCATTGCCATTGATTCAAAATAACATCTAAAAACTGGGGTATAGGAACAAAGCTGAGAAGGAAGCATGAGACTGAAAAGCTAGTCAGTCTATATTCAGTTCCAAGAAAAGAAGAAATCATACAATATTTAGCAATTTGTAAATGCCTGGCAGTCATGGAAGTGTTATACAACCACTAGAGTGGATTTCTCAAGAACAGTTCGTTTACTTCCCACTAAAGCAATGAGTTTTGTGAGAGCAGGAGTACCAGGAAAGAATGAATAGCTGACGAGCAGTGCAGTTCAGATATCACTACTTTTGTTCCCTGTCCCTTGTCCTGTCCCTGGATACCACTGAGAAGAGTTTGTCCTCTTCACTCCTCCCTGTCAGATATTTACACCTACGAGTGAGATCCCCCATGATGCTTCTCCAGGATGAACAGTCCCAGCTGTGTCAGCCTCTCTTGGTATGACACATGCTCCAGTCTGTGGCCCTTCACTGGACACTCTCGGGTCCTTGCCTCTGTTGGAGCCCAGTGTTGCATACTAAAATCAAAGTTTCACACCCATGCTGAGCAGAAGGGAAGGATTATCTCCCCTACCTGCTTGCAGTGCTCCTGCTCAACACATCTCAGGTGCTTGTTGGCTTTTGCTGCAAAAGCATGTTGCTGATTACTGGTCAACTTGGTGCCACCACAACCATCAGGGCTTTCTCTTCAGAGCTGCTTCTCAGCTGGTTATTCCCCAGACTGTGCTGGTACATGGGATTATTCCTTTCCAGCTGTAGGGACAAAAGAAATGCTCAGGCAAGAAAGACCAGCGCATCGATGTAGGCATAGTCAGCTACATAAATATAGCATAAGAAACAATGGAATATGTGATTTTCCCACTCATAAGAAAGGGATATGACTTTACAGTCAGTTGAGTTGCAAAAAAAAAAAAAAAAAAAAAAAAAAAAAAAAAAAAAAAAAAAAAAAAAAAAAAAAAAAAAAAGAGGGGGAAAACTTCATATTATTATATGGGCATTACTTATGGAAAAGAGTATTGCTAAGACAACATATGAAATCCATTCCTCAACCCTACAACTTAGTGTTGATACGTTATGATATCCATTGTTTCCAATTTCAAGCTTTTATTCCTAAATGAATTAGTTGAAATAAATGGTTGGTTTGTTTACAGAAGATAGAGAGGGGCAACAGAAACTGTCTCATGTTAAAAATGGAATAAGGAAGTGGATAATTTGTTCACTTTATAAGATAAGTATTGGGCTTAAAAGCTCACTGAGAAGATTCACTCGAGACATCAGAAAAACCTTTCCAATGAAAAGAGGAATGAAGAACTGAAATCATCAGCTGGGAAGGCTGTAGGAACCTCATCACTGAATTCTTGAACAGTCTCCTGTTCAAACGATGAAGGAAGATGTGATCCTACCACTGGACAGGTGAATTAGATGGTATCTTGTGATCCTGCACAGCCACATGTTGATATGACTTTAAGATTATATTACATGTGAAAACACATGTCCTTAAAGATAAGCATAGGTATGAAGGTTTGCAGACTCAAGATTTATAATATCACAAGAAATCAGGAGCACTGGAAGAGAAATAATCTGAAATCCTAGATGGATAGTCCTTCACATCTACAATCCTGTAAACATTTGCTTATTTGAATCAATCTCACATCACTGAAATCAAATTACTTAAATTATTCAAGATCTAAATGTGCTAAAATCCTTGTGGGTCCTGTTTGCAGTTAGTTTATGCCTATTAGGCGCTCCAGCCAGCAATAAAGAAGAAAGCATCTGGGTACTTGCCAGCTAGAGAATGGCATTGTGTTCACACATCAAAAGCAATAGAAACAAGGCTTCATGTGTTCACTTTTGCATGACAACACCTTTTTTCCCCCCTTTCTATTTAGAGCTGAGGCTCTGAAGATTCCTTTGAAGAGAAAGGGAGAAAGGATTGTGAAAAAAAAATATTGATGATTAATTTAACCCCTTAAGCTAAAAAAATCATGTCTAGGTCAACTTCACTGAATTTTGAGCTACAACTTAACAGAACCTATGAATAAAAGGGGTACAAAACTGAGCTATCCAGTGAGAGCTTTCTTTTCATGTGTGTTGTACCAGCAAAAACAAGGCTTCTACTGCAAAGGGTTATGAATAATAATAATGAACATAATTTTCCTTTATATTTTTTTTCTCACTAAATTCCTACCCTAGAATAATTGAAAAGTGAATTTGCTCTTCATAGGTTTATCATGTTCTCTCTCTGCTCTCTCTTCCACAGACCTTCACAATATACTGATGTTTACAACTCCAGTTCCCTA
>VYXB01008639.1:69056-85795 GCA_013397135.1 Pachyramphus minor | reverse complement strand
CACAACAGGTTCAAACAGCTTCAAGGGAGCCAGGCATCTACTGATTTATGATGGGGACCCACTGCACCCCTAAAGTCTCCTGCAGGCAGTGTTGGAGTTTACTACCATGGGTTCCCAAAAAAAAGCAGAGCCATGTCATGCTACTGCTCAGAACACACAGATAAATTCATTCAGTGCAGAGAATGCTGTTGTTGTGATTCACAGTGGGGAAATGTCACTGCCCTGTGTTTCTAAGAGATCTATCATAAAGAGGGTTCTGATCTTTGCAAAGTTCCTAGTTTTGACATTGATAAGAAAAATTATAATCATAATAACTGCAAAATTACAGTAATGATAACAATAACAGCAATAAGAACAGCAGTGGTGATTTAGTGTGGTGATTTATCTCTGATGATGAGGATAATAATAATAAAAACAAGTTCTCTGTGAAAAACTCTGCACAAAAGGCATGGTTCACAGTTGTATCTTTTGTTAGGCTTGAAAATCTACTGGCAGTACCCCACATAAGTATGATTTTAAAATATATATGTTGATTGTACTGAATGAAAGTGAATAAATAAATAAATGAACCTGTTTGAAATGAAATTTAACTGGTCTTCTCGGCCTGTGTTCTTGATAGGCATGCAAAAACCATGACAGTGTTAATGGAATGTTAATATATTCTTAAAAGGCTGAGAGAGTTGCCTTTGAAATGATTTGAAATTAAACAACAACCAAAAAAAAAAGGTAGAGGAAGGAAAAGGGAAGGAAAAGAAAGAGAAGAGAGCAGAAAAGGAAAGAGAGAGGGAAAAAGAAATATATATGGAGAGAAGCAGTTTGATTGTGGGGTTGCAGATATTCCCTAAGGGGAAGGACAGAAGGACTACGAAACAGCTCTTTTCCTTTATCATGCAAGCAATTACTGGCAATTTGTTCTGGCCAGTAAAACTTCTGATATTATCATGGTTGCTGAGTAATTTATCATCAAAGTTTAATGTGAAAACAGGTGACTGTGTAATCACCAATCTAGGAACAGAAATAGAATCGTTATTATTTCTGCCTGAAGAGAGGGGTTCCTTTTTTTTTCCTTTTTTTTTTTTCCTTTCTGTCAATTGACTTAACGGCCAAAAGGCTGTTCATCACATCACCATGAATTATAAAACCTCTATTAAATATTCATAAAAGTTTTGAAATGAATGTGTGATAGAGATGAAAGCCAGGCTAATTTAAATACCTACCAGACCTGTCTTAATTACAGAGGTAAAATGAGATATAAAAATTATAGCAGCAAGGAAAGGGAAAAAAAAAAAAAAGTTGAAACAGTTCATTCCATACATTATGTGCATCTTCTTTTCAACCAGTGATGTGTAATTTGTACTGTGGTATACAGGTCTATTGAAATAAATCAGTTTTTAAGTTCTGTGTTGTTTATATTAATGTGAAATTTTTTGGCTGCTTGGGAAGAGATGCCAAATGAGAACTTGTTTCTTGGTATGCACTTTTGTGAGTATGTGTGGGCACATGTAAGGGAATTGTTCAATTAACTTTAAAATAATAAACACAAAACAGTCACAAGTGTCTGCAGGTGTGAGTCTGAAACACAGTGCGTTGGGAAAAGTTGAAATGTTTAAATTCTCCCTGTGATAAGTAACTATGTACTTGCTTGGTCTCCTGGTCCTTATTGGATAGTGTGTGGGATGTTTGAAGAACAGAGTTGTCCAGGAATAGAGGAGACCCAGGCTTAATTATGTTTAAAATCTGTTGGTAGAGCACCAAAGAACTGTCTTCATGAATACACACAGTGATATGGAGAATCAGGCCTTTGCTTTGCAGAACAGCCTGTCAGCTGCACAAGGCTAGAAAAAAGAAAAACAGTCCAAAGTAACAAATCCAGGACTCACACAGGAATATGCACTGCAGAACTGCCCAGCCAGACTGGGATATCTAAGTTGTGATTCCTTTCATTTAGATTTAGAGTATCATCGAACTAATAATAGCTCTTATATAAGGCATCCAAAATTTTCTGTTGTTTGTTTAGAGAAACCAGGCTTTCCAGTGTGTGAATTACCTCATCTTAGCCCAAATAGTTCCTAATTAAATATATGAGATTCTTTTCTAGAGAACTGACCTCCATCACAGCTTTCATTGTAACAAATATGTGAAGGTAGGTTTGAAATCTTTGTCATAGGTACACTGCAATATGACGTGTTTTTCCAGCCTGGTAATGAAATGAAAGTACAAAGAGCAAGCATGTAAAATGATCTGCCTAACAATTATAATTATTTGTATTAATATTCAATTTTGAGATATTTTGATGAAAGAACACATTGACATAGTTATAAGCAAGCCGCTGTGACATTTTTCACTTTAAAAAACATCTTATATATGATAACATAAAATTAAGATTGCTCTTGGGCAGTCAGCTAGACTTCTCAAATCTATTCCAACCCTTTTCTTGCATCATAAATCTTCTAAATAGTAGTACTGTTACTGTCAGTCCCAGTACCACACATCCTATTGTTACTACTACTGTTAAACTGCTGTTACTCCTTTTACATCACAATATGAATTCATTTTTCTAGTATGGAGAAATCATCATAAATTCTATGATAAATTAAGCATACACTTAAGAAATGTTGTGGATAAAGATGGACTCAGTTATTCACGTAGCATTTTCCCAAGCCATAATTCACAATGGAGGAATTCAGCACAGTGTGAAAAAAGAAACCAAAACCTCAAATCCTTTGAGAAGTAAAATTCAGCAGAAAAAGACAGCTGAAAGTTTGTGTTCATAGTTATCTTATCTAGGACATACAATCTATTTAGATAGAATTGACATATTTTACTTCATTATTCCCCATGTCTCTGTGATCGACAGATTAAGTTTGTCTAATAGCAGGACTAGAGCTGATTTCATAATTAGCATAGTTCTGTGGCTCCAAAAGTTCTTTGTTAGAATTGATATGAAAGAACTAAGGTTTATAAAGAAAAGGGGAGGAAAGCTTCACTGACATCCTAATAATTACAAATCTGGACTCCCATCAAACTAAATAAAAAGTCCAGTCTGCCTTGATTCCAGGGAAAATTAACTGGATAACTTTAATGAAGTGCAGTCCTTGTTTTCGTACATCTCTCTGTCTTGTTTCCTTCTATGAAGAGTTTTGAAACACATTTATAAGATCATGGAGCTGGCAGAGCAGTTCAGATTTAAAAAACTAAAAATAGTGTTCAGAGCTCTCAGTCAATATTCAAAGTAATTTTGAGCTAGTCTCAAGTGTAAAGCAAGGCTGTCTTACCTGTTTGGTATAATTTATTTTAGTTTACTTCCTTGCTTGGTTCTTGACTAGTCCCATGAGACTTTTAGTCTTATTCCTAATATAGAGGCAGGTCAGGTAAGAACCTGAATAAATGACCATCAGCAGAAAATAACTGCTGCACTGATTCTCTGGAGGAAACTGAAAAAATATCCCTGGACAAGTTTTCAGAGTATTTGCATTCTGTTTCTGACTATCAGAAAACTTAGGCTAAGGGCTAATGACTGACTAAATTGCACTTCAGTCCCAATTTAGCAGACATTACAGAAACTTTAAATATAAAGTTTGGTTAAGACAGTTTTCATGCAAACATGTTCTGACTGAAGCTCACTACACGCAGCATCTTTCTAAAGCAATTTCAATTTGAAGAGCTATAGGTTTCAACCAAGTACCATGACTGTTCTGAAACACAGATAATGAAGTCTCAGGATCCAATCTGCCACATGTGGTCTGCCTCCTCTTGTTCAGTCAACACTGAATATCGTACACAGGTCACCAGAAATTACCAGGAGGCTGAGGAAGTGACTTCACACATAGTTGACAAGTGGTTACAGTTTTTTAAAGGCTTGATCTGAAGACATGAATCCTAAGGTATTTTGGGGTGGGATTGGGGGAGGAAGGTAATGAAATACCATTAAAATTAGTTGCCTGCAGCCTTTTCTTTTTTTCCCTCTAGCCAGATGTAGTTAGGTGAAGTCTAACAAAGGTATCTGCAGCAGGTATTTCATCTGTCATATCAAAACATTTTCAATACCCACTACCAATATGACACTAAATTTTGGTCTCCCATAAATGTCAGCCCATTTATAATTTTGGGTTGCAGTACCACAAAAGGGAGATGACAAGCTTGTATTTCACACTTGCTATTGGAATGAATAAAAATGACTAGTCCCTTAAAAGAAAGGGTATGCGGGGGAGTTTATGTGGGATTGTGTGTGAAAGTGTGTGTGCTTGGGCTCGCTTGTGCTTTCCAGAAAGAATGTTCTGGCAAGCGTGCGGTGATTTGCAAATCTGTTCCCATAGAAATTTCACCCAGGGTGTTTGAAAGACTAAAGCTGGGCTATCTTGCTAATATCCCCAATTAAGGTGTGATATTAGCAGCCATGCATACTTTGGTTGGAGGTATTGGCGTGAATAAGAAGGACCTAAAATGGATGAGGGAACCTGAATGCAGTGGCAGGGATAAGATCAGGGATAAAAATTAATAGGAGATGGAACTCTCTCTTCAGCTGACACAAATGGATACTGCTGGAAAAAATAGCAGGCACTCATTCATAATGATCACCACCTAATTGGAATCATTCTTTTGGATACATATCTTTAACAAAATGGTATGTTTAATAGAGATGGTAATGCAGTGCAGGACGTGAGAGCCACTAGACTGACTGAGCATCTTATTGAGCTGCATAGAATGTGATGAACACTTATTTGGATTCCGCTTACAGGTAGACCCAAAATGAAATCTCAGAAGTCAATAATTTATCCCGATCTCCTGCCTCCATAAAAAGAAAAAAAAAAAAAAAAAAAAAAAAAAAAGAGGAAAAAGTAATAGGAAATGTGCATGTGGTGTGTGCTGGGGTCACTTTTCTGCTGTGTTTAATTTCTCCTCTTAATGCCAAAAAAGAAATACATGGTTATATTTTTCAGCATTTCCCATTCAAAATATAGTATTTAAAATAAGAAAAAAAGGCAAATAAAATGTCAGTTTATAAGAGAAAGTATAAATGGATTTGAATTTTTGAGGTGTAACATGCCTGACAGAAGCTTGGAATATGGAAACCTTCATGAATTCAGGGGGGTATAACAGTAGGGATTTTCATTGAAGTGTAAGATCCACAAACAAACAAAAAAAAATTGTTATTGACTACATTACATACTTGGTCTGACAACTGTTCCTGTAAAATACAAACCCAATCTGGGCAACAGAGATTAGAACAAACATTCTGAAACATCAGCTTCCTGCCTAATAAACTATGTTTCAGAGTAATTCTCTTTCTCTGGACCCTTAATTTTTTAGTACAAGTGTTGAAGAACACACCATAAGACACAATCTCAGGAGAAAGTTGAAACCAGATCTGCTACTCTTTATTAATACTCTAATCTAATAATGCCTGATCTACAACACTTGACCTAATTAAAAATGTCCCTGCCTATGGCAGGGGGTTGGACTAAATGGTTTTTAAAGGTCCCTTCCAATCCAAACTATTCTATGATCCCATGATTCTGTAATCACTTAGTATAGAATAGCTGTGCCTAATTTAATGTAGATTTGTAAAACTAAAATATAAATTGAACTGCAAATAAGTAGAGGTAAACTTTCTGCAACCTTCATGAAAGAGATGTTTATTTCTTTCCAGTGATCATCAAGAATGATGTGGTGGGTCTACATCACAGATATCTGAAGCAAGGTTAGACAATCTTTGAGCTTCTATGTAAAAAGCAATTTAAAAATTGCCATAATTTCTGTCCTATAAAGTGATCTTTATTTCTCTTAAAAACAATAGTTTAAGCACTTTACTTCAGAAAAGAGTTTTGATTAAGAAGTTGTTCTCCATATTAGGAAAGGTTTCCTTACTAGAAAAGAGTTGTGCCTCAGAGCTGCTTAAACAGCTAAAAGCTGCTCCAGTTGGTTGCAGATTTGATGCCAATATTTGCACATCCAAGTAGCCAAAACTCCATACACTAATTCAGTCTCCATCTATACCAGGAAATTGCATAAGTCTTTCATCTCCGAGGTAGAGCAAAATCCTCTTTATTAAGTAAAGAAACTCTTTTGACTAAGCAGTATGAATATTATGACATTAATATATTTTGATGAAAAAATAATAATTATTTCATATATGGAAATATAGATATATAGATATCTCTTCGTCTATATATGTAAATATATATGAAGAAGAAAAGGTCATAATTGTGAAGAAAGAAGCTTTTTCATCCGTCAAGTTATGTAGGCAGAAGACTGGTCCTTGGCATGAGATTTATTTCTCTGAACAGACATGAGAAGCTACTGGACGTGGCATCAGTAATTGCTGAATGTAACAAATCAAAGAGTGAGAAGCTGACAAAAGTTGCAGATCTGATGGTGGGATGGCTGAATTTTACAGGCAGGCAGAAAGTGTTTTAGGGAAAGGTCAACCCTCACAGAAAATTACAGGGGAGTTCTGGGGACATTTTGGAAAACAGTCTTGCAAGCCCATCACTACCAAATTAGGCCAAGATTGACTTAGTAGCAAGAACAGAAAGACCAAATTTAGATGCCAATGCCTCAAATCTGGGACCAGTGGGGAAAATGTAGTTAGGAGTAGGTTGTTGATTTGGGAAGTGACCAGAACAGAAAAAAGCTGGGGTCAAGAATAATGTGGGAATCACAGAATCACTGAATATGCTGAGTTGGAAGGGACCTGGAAGGATCATTGAGTCCAACTCCTGGCCCTGCACAGGATGATCCCCAAGAGCCACACCAGGTGCCCAAGAGTATCATCCAAATGCTTCTTGAACTCTGTGAGCCTTGATGCAGTGACCACTGCCCGAGGGAGCCTGCTCCAGTGCCCAGCCACCCTCTGGGTGAAAACATTTTTTCTAATATCCAACCTAAACCTCCTCTGACACAGCTTCAGGCCATTCCCTTGGAGTCAGAAATCCTGGGGGGGAAATAGAGGAGAAAGGTGAATAAGAGGAGTTGATGGTATGTAAGCAAGTATCTGCTTAGTGCTTATTTGGCTTATATAAGCACCTGATCACTGCTGATGTCACCAGTGAGTAGGAGGAGAGCAGCCTTCAGTCCTAAGCTGTGAGCTGGTGCTTGGATGAGGGACCTGGATCCAGAGCCTGCACGGCAGAGGTACTGGAACCCTGTGTTAATGTTAAAAAAGATCTGTCAATGCAGGTGTGCTAGATAAAAGCACTGCTCCTTGTCTTTACTGCTCTCTGTGTGAAGTGCATGTAAACACATGTGCACGTGTGTCTGTGTTTACTGGGCCCACGTTTGCACCTCTGTTACCAGCCAGGCCCACGTAGGCACCTACAGCCTCGCTTCCAGTAAACGAAGTCCTTGGATCTTGAAGTCCACAAGGTCCCAGCGGCCTTAAATCTCCTGTGATTTTTGGTGGATTAATATCTTCTAGTTCTAAGGGAAACTAAGGGAAGGTGAGCAAATTAATACTGCACAATTCAGGTTTTTTGGCACTCTTTTTTCACACTCCCTGCTTTTGTCATCTGCTGCTTGGTGACCTCTTGGTTTACTTCCACTGTCATATAGAAGGTTATTTTGTGTTCCTTTGGACAAAAATCAGCTGTCTTGTTTCCAAATACAAACTGCCTTGGACTTTGTTCTGACACTGTACTGATACCAGCAGCCCTAATTCATTTGTTCCCTTAATCTCTGAAGCTAGTCCCTCTTCTTCCCCTTTTGCTTGTGTTAAAGTAAATCTGAAGTAGATACTTACGCCTCTGACTCCCTTCTATTTGTTTTTGGAGGCCTCTGGGATTCTTAGAAGGACTGGACACAGAATTAGAAGGAATTTTCTGTGCTCTGTATTCATCTCCTGGGAATAACAGTGGACAGAACTGCTCATGTGATATTCTGAGGAAAGCATGTGGTTCTTTCTCTCCTCAGGCAGACCACATCTTAGTAACTGACTGCTCCCAATAGAAAGGCAAAATAATAAACATGTTTCTGTGTAGCTTTTTCTCATTTGACTACACAAAGAAGTAATCCTACAGGTGCTACCTCTTGGTTTTTTACAGTAAGGATATCCATCACCTTTCATTAATAGGGCAATTGGCCAGACAAGGCTCAGAAGCTACTCCATCTGCGAACCAGATTTCCAGAGATGCAAAACAACACAGGTATTTGTTGTCTCTTTTGGATCTTCCCAAATGTGAATGTTTTGTGCCCTGTAAGGTACTTTGAATACGCCCTGGAGAGGTTCTCCTAAAGCTGAGATGATGTGAGGTTTGTGGCTAGGAGTGTTCATTCCACCTCATAGCCCTGTGTGCCTTGAAGATTTTCATGCCCTGATGGCATCACATCTACATTACTAGTCCTAATTAACATAGGTGAAAATGAAAGAGGTTTTGCTTTACTAAGCAGGAGAGAACAAAGATTGAGCCTGACTTGTGAATACATCTTCTCTTTCAAGAGTAAAACATAGAACTGTTCAGTACATCAGATGAAATTAGCAACCATCTGTGAACTGAGCATCAAAGACACAATTAAAATACCAACATGAATTCTCTTCAAATAATTTATAGCAATGCTTTGTGCACACATCTCTGCTTTTCCCTGAGCTCCAGACCTCTCTGTAGTGATATTTTAATTTACATCCAGAATATTGGGGGGAACCAACCAAAAAAACAGTTAATAATAATAATGGAAATAAGACAAAAAGTGAGAATGAAGACAAAGGTTTTATACAGGATACAGGTAACTTGGTTTTCATTTCAGCATAATAGAGGGTGGAAAGCTCAGTGGTATAGTTGTAGAACTGCACATGTCATCAAAAATAGCTGCAACAAGGTCAAGGGCATAAATGGGTGCCCCAGAACTTTTCTGTTACCAAGAGATATTGGCAGTGATGTTGACTTAAAGCAAAAACTTTCTTACTCTCTTTCTCACTCTCTTTGTCTTCCTCCACAAGGAGTGAGAACCGAAGAAAATTATTTCAGAAAAAAAAAATAAAAAAGAAAAGATGAAGAAGAAGGAGTTACTGGTACAACTTACTGGTTGCACTGAGACTGAAATCAGAAACAGGAAAGAAGGGAAACCAGTAAATGCATAAAGATGCTGCTTTCAGCCATGTTGTTGGGTAACCGTGGGTTTATCAAATATTGACAAACATGAAATGATTGTAATCAGTCACTGTCAGAAGGGAACAGGTACCCTCCTCTCTTTTACAAATGATCCAATTAAAGGAAACATGTTGGCTATAAAAGTCAAAATCAACAATGCACTGTACGCTGACAGCCCATCCAACATATAAAATCAATAGTGCATTCTTCTTCTAGCCAGCACAAAGCAACAGTAGCAACTTTCCCACCTCTTTAGTCAAATATGACACTGTATCAATCGATCAAAACTTAGTATTTATTGAACACTGGCTTCTGAAGAATGCAAAATGTATTGTTCTTTCCTTATTTTATTTCAATAAAGTTTAACTTAAAGGCATAACACTTGAGAGAGCTCAAGTATTTTATTGTGGATAGATATAGCTATAGCTAGCAGGATAGATAGATCTAAATGTATATTAATACATGGTTCTTGGGAAATAGATTGCATATGCATTCTTTGCCTGAATGGGAATAAAAGTCCTTCCGATGCAGGTTTGTAAGATTTTTTTCTCTTTTCTATTTTCTCTTTTGTCTTTTGTTTGCACTAAAATTTAGCTGTCTTTTGAAGTGATGTTTGTGTAGAAGAAAACTTTCTTATCCCACAGAGATTTCATCAATACAGGAAGACATGATTATTCTGCTGAAATTGAATCTGTGTTTGTCATTCTCCTCTGTCCTTGATACAAGGGAAGAGTATTAAACATGACTGTATGTCAGCACATGGTCAAAACTAAGTCTTCGTTCAAGTATGGTATGATAAGAAATACCTTAAGTGTGTGTTAATAGTTTTTGATGATTAGTTTAGGTAACTCCTCTCTGTTTACACTCACTGATGACTGCAACGGCTCTGTGTTTTTGTAGCTATTTTCCCCTCTCTTTTCACTGGGGATTAGAAATTCCCAAGGACAAGATTAAATTAAAATGTTTCAGCAATTAAATGAACAAGCAAACAAACAAACAAAACTCTCCAAAGCTTTGTTCATTTAGGTGTCTGGTGTGTTTCTTTTTCATTTTGGTTGGAAAAGACCATTAAGATCATCAAATCCACCCCCTAACCCAGCACTGCACAGTCTACCACAAAACTATATTCCTAAGCACCATATCTACATGTCTTTCAAATACCTCCAGGGATGGTGACTCAACCATTGCCCTGGGTAGTCTGCTCCAAACCCTGTCCACACTTCAGTGATATCCAATCTAAACATCCTATGGCCCAATTTGATGACTTTTCCTCTAATTCTGTCTCACCTTACTTGGGAGAGGAGACCAATCCCCACCTGGCTACAACCTCTTTTCAGGTAGTTGTAGAGAGCAAGAAGGTGCCCTCTGACCCCCTTGTTCTCCAGAATAAACATCGTCAGCTCCCTCAGACGTTCCTCATTAGATTTGTGCTCCAGACCTTTCATCAGCTCTGGACTTGCTCCATCACAAGGTTCAAGGTGCAGCCTCACCAGTGCCCAGTACACAGGGACAGTCACTGCCCTGCTCCTGCTGCCCACACTATTGCTGACACAGCCCAGGGGCCGTTGACCTTCTTGCCCACCTGGGCTCACTCTGGCTCATGTTCAGCCACTGTGAACCAGCACTCCCAGGTCCTTTCCCACAGAGCAGCTTTTCAGCTCCTCTGTCCCCAGCCTGGAGCTGCAGGGGGTTGTTGTGACCCAAGGGCAGGACCTGACACTTGGCTTTGTTGAGCCTCACACGATTGGCCTCAGCCCATCGATCCAGCCTGTCCAGATCCCTCTGCAGAACCTTCCTGCCTTCCAGCAGATCAACACTCCCACCCAACTTAGTGTCATCTGCAAAGGGACTGAGGGTTCACTTGATTCTCTTGTCCAGATCCTTGAGAAAGATATTAAAGAGAGCTGGACCCAGTACTGATCCCTAGGGAGCACCACTGTGACCATCCACCAGCTGGATGCAATTCCAGTCACCAGCACTCCCTGGGCCTGGCCATCCAACCAGTTTGTTAACCATCATCCATGACATACAAAAGCTGAGTTAGATGTCAAATAAAGGTGTGGGATTAAGTGTGATGTTTGGTTGAAGCTCCTGAAGATTGGTCAGAGGCAGATTTTATTTTTATTTTTCTCCCATTTCCTCTCAGCTTTATAAAACTTGGATAGCTTTTCTATGTCTGTGGAGGGTTTCACTGGAGTTGTTTTGACCCAAGGGCAACACCTGACACTCTGCCTTGTTGAACCTCACCCAATTAGCCCATCAATCACCCGTCAATCTAGCCTGTCCAGATCCCTCTGCCGAGTCTTCCTACTCTTTGGTAGATCAACACTTGCACCCAGCTTGGTGTCATCCTCAAACTGACTGAGGATGCACTTGATCCACTCATCTAGATGATCAACAAAGACATTAAAAAAGAGTGGGCCTGAACCCTGGGGAACACCACTGGTAATGAGATGCCTGCTCAATGCAGCACTTTTCACCACCACTCTTCAGGTCTGGTCACCGGCAAGATTTTTAGCCAGGAAACGATGCAGTCATCCAATCATGAGCAATCAGTTTCTCCAGGAGAATGCTGTGAAAAATGGTGTAAAAGGTTTAATTAAAATCCAGGAAGACACATTCCCAGTCTTTCCCTCATCCACTGTCACAGACATGGTGGTACTCAAGGTAATCTACTCCATGACCTTCACTGGCACTGAAGACAGAGAGACAGGCCTCTAGTTCCCTGGACTCTTTTTCCAACCCTCCCTTTAAATAGGCATCACATTTGCTAATTTCTGGACCATGGGCACCTCCCCAATTGAACTGAGAATGATGGAAAGTATGTCAGTGAGCTCTTTTGATAGTTCCCTCAATACACTTGATTGTAGCTCATCCAGTCCTGTAAACTTATGTATGTCTACATAGTACAGCAGGTCACTGACCATTTCGCCTTGGATTTTTTTCTTTTTTCTTTTTTTAAACAGCAGTGATGCCTTCACCTTCTTCCAAAAGTTATACACTTTCTTTTTTTTCCTCTGAGCTCCAGCCAAAACTCTGTTCAGTCAGGCTGATCTTTACCACCAGCTCATCTTTGGGCACATGGAGAGGGAGATGGGCAGCTCTTGTGACTAACATTTTCTTCTTAAAACATGTCCAGCCTTTCTGGACACCTTTGCCCCTCAGGGCTGGCTCCCAAGGGACTCCATCAATAGTCTCCAAAACAGGCCAAAGTCTGCCCTCATTAGTTCTGTTGACTGCCCTCATTAGTTCTCCAAGAATGAAAAACTCATTGTAATTTTGTGATTGTTGTGCCCATGAGAATCTCCAGCCATCACGCCACCCGCAGGTTCTTTCACTGTTCACAAACAACAGGTTCAGGTAATTCCTGATTCGAACAGAAAGGGTCTGATCCGCTTCCAATATCACTGGAAAAACACTTCAGCTGGGTTCAATCAGACTCTTAAGACAATCAGACTTTTTATTTTCATTGCTGAAATTCAGAGTTCATAAATTATGCACATCTCTGATATAATGGACATTGCCTAATTTCTCACATTGGCTGCTTGATTGTCATTTTACTTTTAAATCACTAGCTTTCCCAATTACAAGGCAAACCAGTTCATAAAATATTGACGTCTCAAAGAGACCTGCTTGTGCCAGTTGAAGAAATGTGTGTCTAATTTTAATATGCCACTTTCCCCCTTTTCTAAGAAAGGGGATTGTTCCAACAAAGAAAGTGAGTGACTTTTTCATCCTTTATCCTTGTAAAATGAAATATTAAGTTGTACATGTGTTCATGTTAGTTTTATATCTTATAAATAAGAATTGCAGTTATAAGGGACACTATTAAAGACCATGTTTTTATAAATAAACTGTATCTTGTAAACATTCAGCAAGATCAAGATTTCATAGTATTTTCACCCATTAGATTTAAAAGAGAAATATTTTATAATCTGGACACACTAAAAAATTAGAAATCTGGTTCAAAACATAAATAATAGACACGATTCTTCGTAGCAATGAACTTCTCTGGCATAAAATCCCTAAGTTTTCACAAATTCAAGGTAAAACTGGACAAGTTTCCAGCAGATAATTCTGTTACAGGTTAAAAAGTATCTGGAAACCATCTGTGGGTCAAGAAGTTGCTTTGCCACAAGTTTTCCATGGCTGGAGGAATTTTCATTGTGGTATCATGAATGTTTGCTTCATTTTTTATATATGACCCTTTGTTATCTGCTTTGGCTGGGGTCACAGCTTTCTTGAAAAGTTAGATGGACTTCTCAGTGACTGAGTACAGTAACCCATGTTTCCATAGCAAAGGGAAACAAGTGCAAAGTTCACAAAAATAAGTTGCCATAGCAAAGGGAAACAAGTGTTAAGTTCACAAAAATAAGTATTCCTATTTTCAACTTGTTAAAACTGTGCCCAGGAATGGAAAAAGCAAACTTTGGAGGTTAGTCAGCAGCTGTTACAGATTTTCAGCAGTTTTTTTGTCTTACAGATAAATATAACAGTTACTTTGATAGAATATAGCTGACTTCTACAAAGTGTTTTATTTCTTATTATTTAATTGCTTATCTAATGTTTGCAATATATGACATGTCAAGGGAATGTATACTATAGTATAGACCAAAACCTGTTTTGTTTCTTTAGATTTTAAAAATTTAATATAGACATTTAATAACATTTTAAAAATGCAGCATGAAAATATTTAAACCCCAGAAAATTGTTTATTCTCAATTTTTTCTTTTGTGGAAAGTGCATCAATTCTTCATGAAGTACCATATATCTATATTTACTGGTATGTTTTAACTATTCCCAGTCAATTATTATGGGACAGGCTAGTCTTCCAAAATTATAATTTTAAAAAGTTGCAATGAGATTGATGTGGTTTTATACACTTCAATGAAAAAAGCTGGAACAGAAAATCAGAGATGTAGACCATACCTCTGAGAAGCAAAGACTTATCCTATAAAACAAGGAACCAAGAAGAAAGCTTTAGGGTCTTGGGAGATATTCAGTTTGATCAAATCCATTCTATAAAAGGTCTTGTTAGATACAGTTAGATGTATCCAACAGTAAGTAAAAGAGCTTCTGAATACATATGTTTTCTTTTGATACGAATGAAAAAGAAGTTTTGTCAAGCACAGGCAAGATAGTGGCCTGTCTTTTCTGTATAAGATATTTTAAGGGTTGACATTAGAGTATGATGTCTACTTTCAGTGTTCATGGTTCAGGATGCTGAAGTATCAAAAATAGTTCACACCTGCATATACAAATAAAAAAGAGCCAACAGACTGGAAGATTAAACTTACATTATGACCATCAAAGACTAAACTTATGGAAAAGGTTGAAAGAAAAGCAAGAAGATGATTTAAATAACTTCACACCAGGTACTTAAAACTGGAAAATATCTGTGATTTAGACAAGCATAAGAGCAGCAAGCTGAGTCTGTCTATTCCTGATATGGGCAATATTGTCTTCAGGTCTAAAAAGACCCAGAGGAGTGTGGTAATGCTTGCCCTGGGGTTCTTGTATCATTGTAGAGATCAGAAAACTGCTGAACTGTGCTAGGATTTTCATCTGACCTCTATTTGGAAGCCATATACTGTGAAGGACCTGTTATACCCCCAAGGATCTCTCTGGGATGGAATGAGGATGCAGACTCGATGCATACCTGAATGTAGGAACTCAGTCCAGCAAGTAAATGTGTGAAACTTTAAAACAATATCCCATTGAAAATGGCTAGTGCATCATCACTTGAAGAATTGATGGTGATATCAGATTTGGGGTTTTGTTTTGTTTTCTTTTTTTTTTCTTTTTTTTTTCTTTTTTTTTCCTATTAAAATATAAATGCCTTCATCTCAATTTTAAGATCAATTCATTGTTTCTGTAAATTACTGGGAGTCCCCTATTCATCCTCCATTTCCATAAGTACTTAGGAGGAAAAAGAGGAAATAATAAAGTTTACATTGTTTTTAGTAGGCTTTTAGTACTCAGAGTTCAGCATAAGTATGTTGTTAGTAAGAAAATGCTAGTAGAGAAGTACTTGGTAAGGCCAGAAGGAATTTTTCCTCCAGTGCATCACATAACTTCAAAGCATGTGTTTCACAAACAAAAAAGAAACAAACAAAAAACCTCATCAAGCTAACAAGCAAACAAAACCCAACCTACCAACCAAAAATAAAAACAATAACAACAACAAGTCAAAACCCCTCAGTCAGATTGATCATGACTAAAAGGGTACTTGGTGACAGAGAATCCTTTAGGTTCTTGTCTTGTTGTGATGAGGCAGAGTTCTCTTGTTGTTCTGTGTTCTGGCCTCTCCTGCCCTTTACCTGTGACTTAAACTTCCTTAAGGCTGTTATATTCAGCCTCACTACCACTGGGGTTTATCAAAGTGGGGTTTTGTTTTGGTTTGGGTTTCTTTTTGGGTTTGGTTTGGTTTTGGTTTTCCCCAGGGATGGGGAAGGAAACTAAAATCTAAATCAAACACAGAACGGAAGTCTGTGAGATAGGATATATGAAAAATGAGACTGGCACCTAATAGTTTGCTTCTGACTTTGTTGTGACTTGTACTTGAAAGATTGCCTTTTAGAGGCCTTCTATTGTGGCTACAGGTCTCCTCCCATGATTATTTAAGGGAGTATGTAGAATATGGAGTTTAAATTTTAAGTCAGAATACTGAGCTTAGGGTATGTAAACTGGACTCCAGCTGTCCCTAACAAAATAAACTTCCACTGTTCTTTATTTGGGTATGGGAAACTGGTATCTGTTTTCTCCACAAAAGTTCCATCAAACTTGGGGAAAGTAACGATACATGGACTCCAGGTCTCCTGACATCAGCAGCAGCAATAGCATTAAAAATAACTTTAATGATCATATTATCAAGTTAACACTACTTTGACTTCATTTGGCAGGTAGCAGCATTACTTTCAGTATTGGCTTTAATGTTCTTCTGTGTCAGTCACATTTTCTAGGCTTCCACCTATATGTATGTAGATAATCTCTCAATGTGATCTATTCTAGTCTTCATGGACAAAAATTTTAGATATGGCTTAATTGCTGTTTGGTTTGTTTTGAAAACTCTGCCACATCATGCTTCCAGATCCAGAAATACAATAAATGCTTGACTAAAGTCTAATCCTAGAATTTAGATGAAAACCAAAGATAGAATTCAGACTCCATAGATTACAGAATTTCAGCCCATTACTCTGTGATGAAGGATGTAGCACATTTTTAAGGTTCATTTATTTCCCCATGTACTGTTATTTTCAATCTCTGAATCAATCTGAACAATGCTCTGCCTTTGCTGTTCCTACTTTCAGCTGTTTATAAATATCTATTTGATATTCTGTTTTCCCTTTTCATTCTCCTAAGATTACCTATACAAAAAAAAAAAGTTTTCTCAACAATAAAAAAAGTTAAACTCTGAAACATATTGTCAAATGACATTGTGAGGCATTTACAAGGTTTTTAAAGCAGTTAAATAAACACCTGTGAGTTAATCCTTATTTTAGGATAGAGGGATAAATCATATGTCCCCTAAAACAGTTTACTTTTTTTTTTTTTCCAAGAGCACTGGCCCCACGTGGCAACTGATGTGGTAACCTAACACAAGCTAAATACCAGAGAAAAACTCTGTTCAACTGCTTTCCTTTTGCATCACTCTGT
>VYXB01008639.1:22465-69045 GCA_013397135.1 Pachyramphus minor | reverse complement strand
TCACTCTGTATTTTCTTCCCTATGCTTCTCTTTCTCTTCACTCTTCTTTTCTTCTGCGAGTTGAATGTTATCTGGATGTCTTTAAACACAGGATTTTAATCTGTTAATTAAGGGAGCATTTGCTCAGTTGCATCCATGCATTCACAGTTCATAATGAAGTGGGCTTGGTGTTTTTTTGGTAGGACAAATTTTACCCCAAGCACGTGACTATTTTTGCTTAGAAGTTGCTTGCACACATTTTGTGTGGTTTAGACTACAGACAAATATATATAGATTAGAGGGATCTAGAGAGAAAGTATTTTCTACCTATTCTTGGGAATACTTGTGGGTGCAGCTGCTGTAGCTGCCTTTGTTCTTTTTGTCTCCACATTAATTACCTTACAATGAGAGAAAAGTTTCTTCACCTCTTAGTCTCTGGATATTTCGTTGGTTAAATCCATGTTCTTCTCTTTGGGCTTCTCAAAGTTCCATCCAACCCCTTTTAAGTGTATTATTAAAAGTTTATTTCCTGCCTGGCTGATCTGGTGGTCTTCTACAGAGGCATAAGTGTGTCAGTGGAAGGGTTTGACCCATAGCTGTAAAATTTGAGGTTCTCCTCATACCGAGGTTGGGGGCACTCTGCAAGGCTCAGGCATATAGAATTTGTGAATTTTGACCATGACACCGTAGTAATATCTCATACTGTGGGCTCTGTTCGTGACAAATGCTGATAATGTCTGAGTAAGCACTCAGATTGTAGAAAATACATTCCTTCTCAGTATTTTTGTGTGTGAAAGGTGATGATTTAGACAGCCAAACATGCTTTTAACACAACAAATTTGTTATTAGACCATTTTTTTTTTGTTGAGTCACTTACACTTCTACAGACATAGCTATTATTAATGAAATGTGAGACGTATATGTTGTTCTTTCTTTTTATATATATATATTTAAAGTGACAAATATAAGCTCAACCTCAGAATTCATTTTTCTAAAACTGAATAAAATGAGTATGTAAGAATAACCTTAGTATCTAAAACCAAACTGTGGAAAAAACCTGTATCTTCTCAGCCAGAATGATTGGTCAGGCATACCTGGGAAAATTTATAAAAAAATTTATACAAGCATAAGCCTTCATTTAATCTGTAAATCAGTAGTTTATCACCTGTCTGTGATGAAGTTTGCTTTTTAATCAGCATAATTAATTTGTACTGATGGAGTCTATATAAGCTGTTTTATGGTGGTGAGGGAAGGGGAGATAATGATTTCTACAACAGTTAATCTCAGTGAGTCCTATAATTTATTTTTCCATTGATAAAAAACATGTGTTTGGTTTGGTTTCAGACAGATGGCCTGACAATTCTTTGAGTTTTTCTCTCGCTGTTTGACCAACCCTTCACTTTTTGCAGTTGGTGGAAGGATATTATAGATGCCTAATTTAGGCAGTTTACATTTATGCCTGTTCCCACTTGAAGTTACCATTACAGCCATTACTGAGTCAGTGGTTAAACGTAGATTCTGTCTAAGTCAGGCTTAATTTAAGCACAGGAATAATCTCACTGCAAGTAATGATCATGCCTTTTACAGACATAGAGTTGCAGAAGGAGATATTTTAAGGGTAAAAAAAAAAAACAAAACAGAGCTTTCTCATTCACTGCTGCAGGATAGAAGTCCATTTAACATCTATGGGCAAAACCTAAACTTTTGTCAGTCCATCAGACTTGTGTGCCTGTGTCTAGACGTGTTCCATGCAGAGTCCCTGGTCTTTGGAGCTCTACTGGTTTGCAGGAACCCCTCTGTAGCAATTGGGTCTCTCACAGTCAGTCTGTGAGCTTGGTTTGTTCTCTTCCCTGCACCAGTGAATTTCTCTCCAGGACACAGGGAAAGGAATTATGTTTTTCATAAAGGGGCAAATATACTAATGAAACAAGAATTTTGGGGAAGGAATATAGAATACCTGAGCCTAATGTCATTTTAAAAAGGCTTTAAAATCAACACTGTGGCTTCTTACAAGCAAGAAAAGCGTTCAACTGTCATGGGAATCCTAGAAATCCAATACATACAGCATGAGGTATGTTGCAGCTTTCCATCTTATCTTTATTATTATAGGTCCTAAGACCTTATGCATCTAGGTCAGAAAAATGAAGAGGATATGTATACTTAGTAACAGGTGCTTTTATATACCACCATAAAATGCAATCTTATTGGCAAGATAGGTTAGAAAACATCAAATATGTATTTATCCATCCTTTCCATGGGCAAATAATTAGATTGGATAGATAAGCAGATTGTTAATTGCAGTGCAATAATATTATCTGCAAGCAATGGAAGAAAAGAAGGAGAAAGAAGGAGAAAGCTAACCCCTAAAAGATGAACACACGGGACAGACTAAGAGGATTTTGTTAAGTGGTATGCTGAACCCATTACTGTAGTCATCTTGTAGCAAACAAACAAATAAAATGCAGGGAGGCATTGCTTTTAGCAACCCAGATAAACCCTCATGCACCTTGAACATGCCTAGTTTATTTCATACTAGTGTTTAAATTTGCTATACAGGTTTTAAAACAGAATTTATGTTTCTAAATGCCGTTATTAAAAATAAATCTGTGGTAATCTCCTCAGATTCCTCCTCTGTACATACATTTTCTAAGGTGAGGGAGTAGGGAGGAGGTAATAGTGTCCTGAAGTAATGAATAATATGTTTTGAGTGCACAGACTCTGCTTTGTCTAAGTAGAAATGCTTTCTAATGCTGGTTAAGGAATGTTGTCTGGTGGCTTATGCAGAATTTTCATGTATTTTCATATTTAATGATGAGGGAATAGTTGAAAACATCGATACAAATAGAATCACAAAGAGAAGCCAGTATGGAAATGAAAAAAGAAACCAAACCAAACTGAAGTATATCACACAAACACACCACACACAGAGTAAGGCATACCAGTAAAATATATTCCACAGAAGGGAAACTGGACCAGAGCAGGCCATTTATTTTTCATTTTCCCATTAATTTTAATTATGGAATTCAAATGTATTACACTTGCTTTAAAATTTTATGTTATGAATGCACATTGAGAGCTTTGCAAAAGCACATTTCAAACAATTCAATTTCCAAGATCTGTGCCTAACAAGATACGGAGGAACTGGGACCATATCCTACCCAGGTTTAAATTAATAATATATTTTTCATAAGTCTCCATTATCCTTCTTGGAAAACAGCACAATTCAAGTAATCTCAAGTGATGAGGTTCTTTTTTTCCCTTCCTAGTTTCTGTTTTTACTTCCAAGTCTTACTTCTCCCCTTTTTCAGAAGTCTCTTTTTGCTGCTGACATTTAACTGAGGACATTATTCACCTATTTGTATATTGAAAGTGGAATATCTTCCTGAAGCCAAGAAGCACCTTGTTTTTCTGACATATAAACAGGAGTGGTCAAAAGTCAGGAGTGTGCATTTACCTCCCCACACATGCATAACCGCAGGTGAGCCAAAATATACAACCCACACCTGGGGATGCACAGACACTCTGATCCACTCAGTTTACAAAAACATGCTGGAAAGCTTCAAACCCTGAAAAAGGATGCCTGCATGTTCCTGAGCGCCCAGCTCTGTTACATTAGTTTTAATAGTATAAAGAGAATATGCAAATTCATACATACCCGTAATCATACAGACGAAGGGCCTCATTTACATACCCTTCATAATTTAATTTAATTTTTTTTTTGTCAAGAGTTGTGAATGCTTCATGTTTGCTTTAATCAGAATGTTGACATTTACACTGAAGCCAATTTCTCTTTTTCTATTCCGTGTTTTGTTTAACCGTGACAAGTGACAGCAAACTGGAGGGAACAGACTTTTTAAATTGGCTCTTTGCCTGGAATGCATCATTTCTCTTGTAGCTGTTTCCCCACCACCCACCCCCTCCCTGCTAGGCATTGCAAAAAGAAATGTGAAAACATACTCTGCGAATACAGGAGTGAGGTGTTAGTGCTTTTAGATAAAGATTTGTGTTGTATTTCAAAACTAGATTGCTGTATAGTTTCAAGCTATTAGCAGGAACCTATTACACCATCGCTTTGGGTCCTTGGAGAGATGTGCTTAGTGTATTTCAGTAATTCAAGGCAAATAGAAAACCTACATGTGAAAATATTTAATGGCAAAGGCACCAACTGCTCAAGGCTGCTGGAGAAAGGAGGCATGCTTTCTGTTAACTCTTTCCTTGGGCCTTTCAATGCAACAGATTCTGCTACTCTCTACAAAACTCTCAATAGAGCTCCAGTCCTTTGTGGATGTAGCAGACTAATGATAATGAGTAGATTTTCTCTGACTTCTTCAGTGGTGTGTGAATGTAGTTATCTGCTCACCAACTCGTAGCACTTCACTCTGTTGTTAATCTCTCCCAGCATTCAGACAATTCAGGGCACATCCTGAATAGGAAAAAAACCCACAAAAAAACCCAAACACCAAACCCAAATTTCTGTTTATCAGCAGAAAAATATTCAAATTAATTAATTAATTAATTAATTACATAAATAACCATCACACCTCTACGCCCTAATCCAATGGTAAATTCAAGGTAAAGTCAAGTTTCCTCATTCTAACTACAGGTTTACCCATCACTCAACCCTTAAAGTCTTTCATTTGGATAACATTCTGAACATATCCAGGGCCACCCAAATGCTGTAACACCAGGTCCTTTTAACCACAGGAAAACAGTCTTGATCTTAGTGGGAGAATTTCTGGAAGACAAACAGAATTTTTCTACAAATACTTCTAGGTTAGGTTTGGTTTGGTTTTTTCTTTAGATAATTTTTTTCCTTTATTTCTTTTCTTTGGATTAAAAAGTAGAAACTAGCCTCCTCCATATAAGAAGTCCTCCCCAAACTATAATTTAAGAGACCTTGCACAGACCATGTGGTGGAATGACTTGCACAATCTTCTAAGTATGAAGACTCTTATAGCAGTGGTAAAAAGAACTGATTTCTTTTGAAAATTCAGAATCTAAATCAGTAAAATCCCTGTTTTAGGATGAGATCTGTTCCTGCCATGTTCTATATAGAAAACTGCAGTACTGAGGCAATATTTCTGCTCGCTGCCTATTGTAATGAGATCCCAACATGCCAGGTACAAAACAGGAATACAGCATACAGGGGACATTTGAGATGGTAGAGAGAAGGGGTGAGATATAAGACAGAATCTTCTCCATAATGTGACTAAACAATTGATGGAGGAGTTTTCAGTGCTTTGAACATCACTTCCCATTTACTGTGAATATAAAAGGCATTGAGCATACGTATCCCTCTGTATCACAATTGTCTGAGTGTCAGATGTATCCATTTTCCCTTGGTAAAATATATATATGTATTTAGATTAAAAATATACATATGATTTCTTAAAAATCTGCTTATTGAATACTTGTATAACAACCTTTACATATAAAAAGATAATGTAGCTGACAGATTATGACAGAGCTAGCAGAAAAAAAAAGAAAACCAGACTGGGGGAAAACATGTTGTGTGTTAATCAAAGGAAACACATGAAGCTGACAAAAAAAGCAACTAAAGCAAGATAATAAATATAAACCAAAAGTAGCAACAACCAGGAAACGAGGGACCAAAGTGATCTTGCTTACATGAGGTGTGAGTCAGGAGAACACATGACAATTATTCAGTATCTATCCTTTGTATTTGTTTACATTTGTAGTATACCCATCTGTGAGCTATGTACAATAAACTAAACATTTAGTCCTGAGCCAGGATTTTATGTGTGGTGAAGAAGAGTTGGGAGAGTTTAGATATCTTGGGAGTTGAATGAGAGAGAATTACATACCTAATCACTCAGTCTGTCTGTCTATCTACCTGTCTGCCTGTCAGCCTAACTGTTGGGCTCATATGATGAGTAGAATTCTGCTCTACAAATGAGTCAGATCTTTGATCTTGAAAGGGAACCTAATTTCAGGGTGGGATCTAGGTCTCCAAAATAATTTCCTGGGGGGAAATATGGCCTGGAAAATTTTGGGTGCATATGTTTACTTACTTAAGACTCTTTTCCCTAGACATGCTGCACAGGGTCAAACTGTTAGTGAGGAGGAATTATATTGTATAACCAATGTAATTAACCAGCATCAAGCACTGATAATGAATGATTCATAAGATCTTTCAGACTAATAGCTTGAATTTTCTTTGGGGTTTTTTTGTGTTTTTTTTTCTTCTTCTTTTTCCTTTTTTTTTTTCTCCCCAGAAAAAAAAACAAACAAACAATAAATTGCAACATTTATAATCTGGTCACACAATTTTCACAAAAGTGAAGTAAACCTACAGTTAAAAAAATATGTCTCTAGGTAAACAAAAATCACAGAATAATGGACTGTTTGAGGTTGAAAGGAACCTTGGGAGGTCATCTGGTCCAATTCCCCTGCTCAAACAGAGACACCCACAGCAGGCTGCCCAACCCTGTCTAGATGGCTTTCGTATATCTCCAAGGATGGTGTCCCCCAAAGCTTCCCTGGGCAATCTGTGCCAGCACTCAGGCATACTCAGAGTAAAGAAGTGTTTCCTGATATTCAAAAGGAAACCCCTGTGTTTCATTTTGTGCCCATTTCCTCTGGGCCTGTAACTGCACACCAAAAGCTCCATACTTTTTGCACCTTCCTTTTAGTTATTTATAAACATTGATAAGATCCCTCCAAACTACCTCTTCTTGAGGCTAAACAGTACCAGTTCTCCCAGCTTTTCCTCTTATGACAGATGATCCAGTCTATTGATCATTCTTGAGTTCTTTCGTCAAACTCTCTCTCCTTTGACCAGTGGATAATTTGTTATGAAATGCAAAAATTGAACAGCCTGAACAGGAGGGATGGATCCAGAATAAGAATATTTGTAGATTTATGATGATAAATCAAAAAAAAGGTGAAGTTATTTTATCTGTTTAACAAAGAGGAAACACACATGATTTTTAGGCAGAGCAGTGGGAAGCAGACAAACTATTCTTGCCAGATTAGAAATAGGTGCATGCCATTCTAATATCAGGCTTTATTCACAAGCACATATCCAGGAAAAAGAAGGTTAAGTCCATTCAGGTATTTTCATGTCCATTTTGCAAGTCAGGTAAGACCTGCAGATGCCAATCTGTCACAGTGGGAGGGACATCCATTCAGGAAAAAAATAAATTTAAAGAATAGCCTAAATTCAGGAAATGGATTAAAGCTCTTGGAAGCTCAGAATAACACTCAGTATGCCTCAGGGTGATATCGGGCTCATCCTCTCCTCTTAGCATCATCTACATAATACAGGGTCCTACCAGCCAACATTGAATGCACCAAATTTCCTAGCTGACCCGTTGAGTATAGGCAACACAAAAAGTCTTGTCAGCCAAACAAGTGAGTCCAGACATCTAAATCCCGGTGTGGACTTGTTTTGAAGTGATAATTTTCCATTTAGGAACTAATTTCAGAAGGGAATCTGCTCCCTCCATGTAAAAAGTTATAAATCTCATCCAAGGGGGTTGTGTAGCAAGCTAAAAAGTGCTCAGACCCTCAGAGGACTCACACTTTTGTCCTTTTCTTTTGGTGGAAGGGTTCAGCTTCTTTCATGTAATTAATTTCTGGAAAGTTGTACATGAAATAAATAAGTAAATAAATACAGGGAGCTTTCTTTTTCCCCTTAGATTTTCAACCTTGAAGATCACATGAACAGCAATACTGTTTATAAGAAAATTGAGATGGTATGAAATATATATTTTTCTCTTTGCTTATCATTAAACAATATGTGTTTTCATGGAGATATGACAGTTCTGCAAGACAAAAAATGTTTCTGTTTTTTCCCCCTGCCTTGTATATTAAAGAGGAGGGTTAGAAATGATGTATGAGCTGGATCCTATTTTGGCTAAAATATTGTTCCTAGAAGTTACAGCGTACTGAGAACACACAAAGTTAGTTATAGCAGCTCAGCTAATGGAGATAATTTCTGAAGTTACCACACATCAACATGTTTGATTTTGAGAGAGGAGAAGTTGTCTTTATGAGTTTTCAAAACCTGTCAGGCTGCTGTTGCCTATTCCAATGTAAAAGAGCAATGAGTTTCATGCATAGGAGAATGACAGGTCTTTCTGACATTATTTTCTAGCCTTTCTGAAAATGTCCAGCCCTTCACATTTACTCATGACCTAAAAATTAGCCCAAGTGGTGTGATTTTTCAACCTGTTCCCACCATTGCCTGGGGTTTTCTCTAGAATGTCAAGGCCTTATTCCCCTTGGCCCTGCAATTTGTGTCATCAGTGACATCCATGCAAAGTGAAATTCATCAATCTCTTAGTGAACGACTCAGTACAGTCACCAAGATATTTCAACTTAATTCTCTGTTACCATTTTCTTGCTGGCATCATAGGAAAAGGTAAGGGGGAGATGCAGCTGAAGACATAGAAAGATGTCTTTGTATGTGTTTGTAGGGTCCAGGCTGTCTTCTTTCAGGATGTCTCAAACTCCCCTTCTTCTAGAAATTGCCAGCCTTAAATAGCAAAAGCAGCAGCTGAAGAGATTCAGGTCTTTTGCCCTCATTTTCTTGCCTCTCAATCCACTCATGTTAGGCCTCTGAGGTGCTCTCTAGCTAGAAGTGTAGGTTGAAGAGAGAGTGAGAGAAGCCTGCTCATGGAAAGTAAGAGGAAAAAGTTATAAATAACTTTTTTATTATCTTAAGTTCTGTATGTGGGCGTGATTCTTCAACCTTGACCTTGGTTTAAATAAAAATAAAATTAAAAAGAATCAGCTCTTTCTTTACTGCAGAGACTTATTATGTACCATCTATAATGCTTATACTGTTCATGAAAGTAAATTTGAAAGGGAATGAAGGAGAATTTAACAATGCAGAGCAGCTGAACAAATATATAACAATTCCTTGAATGAATGATTGGATGATACCTAATAGCAGGGAGTTTGCAATAGTACAAGATTATCCTCTGATAATTCTTCAGTTCTGACTGTGGCTGCCTGATAATCCCCGAAGCTTCTAATCTGCAGGATCTGAATCCATAAAGAATGACAAAAAAACCACTTTACAATCAATTATAGTTACTGCCACAGAGCCATTAGCGAGCAGGTGAAACAAGTATGACCTTTTTAACTTCAAAGTCATGTCAGAAGGAAAAAAATATACATAAAAAACTTAAATCCTCTTGGAATTTAAAATAAAGTTGTGGCAGGTTTTAATATAAAGTTTATTGGTTTTCAAGCTCAGAAGATAGTTTTCTTTTTTTTTTTCCCCCACTAAACTTCAATTTGTTTCATTTTGTCAGACAATCATATAAGTTCCAAGCCTGACAACAAAATCTGTTCATTTAATTGGCAGTTAGACGAACAAATTCTAGCAAAATGGTAAATGGTAGGGCAAGAGAGAGTCTGTGCCCCATTTTTTAAACCCCTTCTAAACCCATTTACCTCAGTCACTTTTCCCAAACTCAAATTTAATCCTTCAAATCTTTGTTCAAGATGATTTTTTTCCAGAATAAACCTTCATTTAACTTGGTTTTGTCATTTAATGAGTGTGTTTTGTTTTCTTGTTTCTACTTTCAATGTCTTTTATATCTTCCTTTTTAGTTCTGGAACAGTGAAAATGGTGGGAAGAACCTCCCCTGTAGTAGTCTGCGGAAAGCAAATCTAGAGCCATGTATTCTGCACTCTGACTCACTTTTCCATTTAAGTAAGATACAGCTTTGTAAAACATTGAAGGTGCCAGTAAGGTATTAAGAAATTTTAGTTTGGGACTTCAAGATAGGAACTGAAGCTTCAGAATTCAGGAATTTTTGTAAAAGCATAGTCTATGCCTGCTTCAAGATAAAAAATACAGAATTGTATGGTAAATTTAGCTTAGTTAGTTAGTGTTTTGTCTTGTTATCTGCCTTTATTAGGTATTTATCAACAAATGCCTCTGAATATTAAAATAAAGAACATATAATTGAACATAAACAGCAGTTTCACATGCAGGGCTGGATCATAAAATACAAAATACCTAAGACACTGAAATTACTGGGAAATAAACATTAACATAAAGTCAGGAAAATCCTTAATTTTGAGGCCTTAAATGAACACCCCAAGACCCTCAACTTTACTGTGAGCACCTATATCTAAACAAAGCAGCCCAGTATTTAGATTAAAAAACCTGAATTTTGGGGCACTTCCTTTTATCTGTTACATATCAAAATGGAAAGGGTAGTATTTTTTCCTCACCCTTACTGTGGGAATTAAGAGAGTCATACACTCACATTATTCAGTACCATGGTTTTGGCTGTACCAACACTGCATGTACTTCCATGTTAAAAATAGCTCTGGTTTACTGCAGCTTGATAGAGATGCACATCAGAAAGATGATGGACATTTTATCCAACACACATCGTTGCCTTGATTTGTATTCTGGCAGAGAATGAATAAGAAACTAGAGATGGAGGAAAAAGGACGAAGATAGAACAAAAGCTAACCCCTGGCCACCTCCCTGACAAGATGAGATAATCATGCTGTCCACCAGAAAAGCCCTTCAAATGAACAATAATTTAAGTGTATTTCCTCCTTGAAGTCACCTTGGCATGTTCAAATACTCAAGTTTAAGAGGAACAAGACATCAAAGGACGCTCATTAGAAAATGTGACTTTTGATGGATAATTTAAGTGACAAAGAAAAGTCAAGTGTTTGAAACAGAAAGGTCTTGCCAACATAATGTTTTTCACAGCTGCAATAAAACTGGGGACTATATTTTGTGATGTTGCAGAAACTTGTTTGCCAACAGTTGCAAATTCAGTTGGCCAATTCACAGCAGCTTTTTAAGAAAATATCCTGTCATTCAGTCCAATGAAATCAGCACCCTTTTTGCAGGTACTGTGCAGAAGCATATGCAGTAGGAAAAGATAATCTCTTCTTAGTAAGTTAGAGCTGTATTTTCATTATGAAATGCTCCATGGGATGTAGACTGAGTCAAACAGGGAAAAGTTCTTTCCAGCTTCTTGGTGCTCACGACACTTGATGATCCGTTTAGTTCAATGGGGAAAAAGGATTCCTTCAGTCCATAAAAAAAGCAATAAATTGTAATACAACAGAAACTTATAGCGGATAACATAACAACAACATGGCATCTCTTTTAGGGTAATAACTTCGATTCTATTTGTAGACATCGAAAAGAAACTCAGTTTTATATGAGGTTTTGCCCTATACTTGCCATGCCACTTCAAGAAAGCATGTGTGACCTTATAAAAATGCTTCTTTCTTAATGGTGATGCTAGAGGGATCCTTGACTGTTACCCAGACAGCTAGTACAGATGGAGAAAGCTTCAGCGAGTAAATGAATTCCATGTATCTCTATAGAAACATTTTTCCTTTTATGCTCTGTTTAATTTCATTGAATGTACTTTGGTTTAAGTCACCGATGCCTTGTAGTACTGTGAATTTATGAAAGTTTCTGTGTGAGAAGGGGAAAGTGAAGTGGCCTACAGACAAAAACTGAAATTCACACAGCATTTTTTCTGTCTCCATTTTAGAAGCATGCTGGTAATATGCTCCAGAAGTAAGTGAGGCTCTCACCCACTGCTGTTTGTAAAGCATCCCATCCTTATTTCATGGGTCAAATCACAATCCATTGACTTAGAAACAGAGCTGCCCACTCATGGCAAAAAGACCTCGACCAGGCTTCAGGGTCAGCACGATCTTTCAGTTGGACTGCTCCTACTGTTATATTTTGCTCCACCAGTTTTACTTGACTTTTCCCACTCAAAGAACTCTCCTATCCTAAGCTTTGCACACAAGAAACTAACAGATAATTTTTAATATAGAAAGCTCATGGAACTAAAATATCTTACTAATTTTATTATGTGTACATGAAAAAAACCCAGCATTCACAACAAAATTCGTAGTTGATGTTCATATTAGTAAGTAAAATAAAAAAAATAGATTTTTTAGAAATATTAAGTGACTCTTTAAATTGCAGCAACAATGTTATGAAATCAGTTGGAATTGCAGATTAATTGCACTCAGAAAATTGTCATCCATCACTCTCAGAATGTTTTAATATATGACCTCCAAAGCTGAAAGTTGCTTTAAAAAAATGACATTTTTGTTCATAAAAACTACAGAACCTCCCTAAATACAGGAAAGAACTGAACAAAGATGACCTAAATAAAGAATGAAAAAGGAAATTTAAAAAAGGTCTGGTGCTAAATTAATTTCATAAATCCTAAATCAAAGAAATATACGGAGGAGAAAAACTAACCACAACCAAACCTGCCAGAACCCCTTCAAGATGATGAAGTTTCAAATCCCTTGTTTAAACGACTCCTCGCACAGATACATAAAGAGCTAGGTTTAACATGTCAGCCAAACTTGAGAAATGGAAAACTAAAAAAGCCTTTCTACACCTGAGCAGAAAAGTCTGACACATTGTGCTGAGAATTTTCTCTCAAGTTCTTATTGCTTTGAAATAAAAAGCAATAAATCGTAGGATTAAAAAAAAGAAGATAGGAACACTAGTGCCAATAAAATTTACAAACTCAAATAAAGGATTTCTCCATCCTTTTAAATATCCTACAATAAACTCATAAAAATCTAGTTTCTTAAACAAGAGTAAAATGCTTTCATTTATCATACTCACTATGTAAAAGTCATTGTTTCAGAAGCTACACTCTTTGCTTCTGATAAGGCTATACTATTACTTTCCAGCTCAAGTCTTACCTGAGGCCCACAGTAATGCTTATTACATATACAATAGAGCCAAGGAATGAGTGAATTGCCTCAGTGAATACCTGAATGAACTAGCTCAAGCCTTTAGACAAACTTTTAGATATATCGGAAGTCACTGCTCTTTCTCCCTACTGAAACTTTTCACACTTCCAAGTTCCAGAAAGCAGAAAATTATTAAAATATGTTCTCCCGGTATGAAAACTTGATCATCTATTTTTACCACGCTATCGTGCTTTTTCTATTTAAGAACCTTTATAAGAAATAAAATGCCAGTGGGTTCTTTAACTTAGAACAATAGGCTAGATTATCCAAATTGGAAAGGTAAAATCAGGTGAATTAAAATAAAAAATGAGTATATACCAAAATGCACATAATATATAAGCACAATGCATATATACTTATTCAAAAAAGTGGCTTTTTAACCACTTTCTGGTTCTCAGATCAATACTGAATGCCTTTCTGGAAAAGATGTTCTAATCAAAGACAAGTTACTAGGCTCAAATATAGAGTCAAGCATGAAATTCTCTGACTGGTGCTACACAGAAGGCTGATGTAGTTATTTTTTTGTTGCAGATGGTGAATATCCTACCTAAGAGGGATGTTATGTTGGATTCACTATTCAGACAAAACAGAACTGGACAGGAATGTGAGAGCTGTAGCTTCTGCTGCAGTGACCATGAGTTAGCATTGAGGGAGAAAAGGAAGGTATTACCAATGTAAAGATCCTGTGTTTCAGAGAGTAGGTTTAGGCAATTGGTATGTGTGAAAGCTTGAAGTCTGCCCTGAAAGACAAAATCTTCAAGGGCAGCCTCCTCAAAGCACCAGAATGATCCATCTTGATCTACACAAAACAGGCAGGCATGGCCAGGGGCCAGGTTAGCTCGATGTCGAACTATGAGTAATAATACAGAAATATTGTCCAGGCATCCAAGGATTGAATTAAGAAGGCCATATCCTAGCTGGAGATAAAACTGGTGAGGAAAGTCAAGCCCAATGTCAGTAAGAGAAAGGAATACTTCCAGCAAGAGGAAGAGCAAGGAAAACATGAGCTTGCTACTGAAAGGACAGGAGTCCTTGTGCTGAAGGCTACAGGAAAAGCTTAGGTACTCAATGCTTGCCTTAGTTCCTATGACAAAGACTAATCCCAGGTTTGTGTATCTATTAGTAAAATTTAAGACAGAGAACTACTACCCATAGGGAAGAAGAACTGAGAAAGGAACACATTAAATTAATGAACTACGTAAAATCCTTGAGTTGTGACTGGACTCACTCAAAGGTGCTGAGGGGACCTGTGTTGTCGTTGTAAAGCTGCTCTCCAACATCCTTGAAAGATTATGGCTGTGAATGTGAATAGGCAAATGTTATATTATCTTTGAAAAAGGTAAGACAGATAATTCCGGGAACTACTACTTCTATCTCCACTACAGGGAAAATTATGGGAGTGAAACCCTCCCAGAAGCTACTGCCAGTCATTTGGAGGACAAAGGAAAAGGTAGCACACATCTATGATGTGCAAATCATGTTTGACCAACCTGATTGCTTTTTATGATGAAATGACTGGTCAAGAGGAAAGTAATGATTGTATTTACCTTACAGTAAGGTAAATACACTTGACACTGTTTCCCAAAGCTTCCCTTAGGAAGACTTTCCTTCTAACCTAAATGCGGAAATAGAGGTTGAATGGTTTGATTGCAAAGGTCTTGGGGGTGGTATCCAAAGTGGGAGTGCTTGTGCCATTGTTTCCTCCTGGGGAGTAGGTCATACCAACCAGTTCAGTGAGAGATGTCCTTCAAGTTCTCTGAAGACTACTTCAGAAAAGGATGGCCAAAAGAGAAAGCTGGATTATACTGTATATATATCAGTCTGGAAAAGAGAAGAATAAAGAGGAGTATTTTTCCAGCTTTCAGCTACAGCCATGATAGAGAAGATAGAACTTGACTCTAGTCAGAGATATACACAGAAAGGACAGAAAGCCATGGTCCCAAAGTGCAGCAAGGGAATTTTTCATTGGATGTATGGGAACAATAAACAACATCGTGATGAAAATTGTTGGGCAATGAAACAGGTTGCTAAGAGACATGAGAAAGGTGTTCATCCTTGGACATCTTCAAAACTTGTCTGAAAGAAATACTGAGCATCTTGATTGAGATTTGCAGCTCTTTCTGTGTTCAGCAGATTATTAGGTGGTCTTCAAAGATTACTCCAAGCGTAATTCTGGGAGTTCTTTTGGCTTTAAAATCCATGACTCTATGTTACTTTCTGATGGAATAGTGAAGAGTTTAGGACATGTTGAACTGTTTTTATGGGGAAGAATTTTGCATGTAAATGTCAACATTTTCTGTTCTCGTGTTAATGGACAAAACAGATGTACATATTCACAGCACTTTAGTGAAATCAGCCTATAGAAGTGCCTATACCCATGAGCTGTTTAGGATAGATAATACCACTTTTTTTCCAAGTGTAAAAATTCCTTTAAGTGGGAATCTTAGTTACAAGCTTAAGGTTAGTTCTGATAAATCAGACTGAGTCTGAAAGGTGGACTAAATTAAAGAGGGGGAAATTGGTTTCAGAATAAATGTTTGAGCACAAGTGTTTGACTAAGAAATGGAGATAGTGTTATAATACAAATAAAATATGATAAAAATAAAATAAAAAATAAAATTAAATATATTCTCTTAAGGATAGCTAATTTTTCCATGACATCTTTTATTCATGAATTTATAACTTGAGATCTAAAAAGAAATTCATAATCTCTGTGTTCTGAGTAGCTTTACAGATTTTCTTTAATAACTTCTGAAATAAGATACACAATCATAAATCAGGTGTTTATACTCCTACAAAGTACCTTGAGAGAAGTGTATCTCAGCATGATACAAAAAAACATTGGTTAAATAAGTTCCTTGAATCTTATTTTTTCCCATGTTTTGAACCCTGGTCATTACACATCCCCCTCAATGCAGGACTGTATCTTAGAAGTTTCTAAAGGTGTTGAAAAGAGCTCACTGAAAGCTGGTTGTATGTAGCAGCTCAAATATTTGAGCATTTGTAAGGGATAAAGCACACACAGGTTACTCTAGAAAAGGTGCAAACCGATAACTTTCTTGTGTTCACACAATACCTAACTTTTAAATTATAGATAACTTTTTTCCACTTCTTCCTATTTCACCTGTATCAATATGATTCATAATACTGGGGCTGTGAGTAGACAGTACAAATATTAATATTCATAAACATAAAGTATGAATATCTAGTCTATGCTTTTAAAGATTCTTTCTTACCTGGAAGTGATAAAGTAAAATACATTTTTTAGTGTTGTGGATGAAAATTTCTGCAAAAAGAAATTCCTTCTAGCAATGAGGCTAAAATGTTCTTCGTTATCTTTGTTCTCTTGCTCATTCTTTAGTTAATTTTAAATTTGGTCATAAAAGAGAAAAGGTGAGAGTGCATGTCTCTCATTGTGGTGATTTTTTGTTTTGGCTTGGTTTGGTTTTTGTTGTTTTTTTTTCTCAGAGATACTGACTACCTCTCAGTGGAGAGTAGCAAAGGGATCCCTCTACTAAAGCTCCACATTGCTGTCCCAAGGCAATTCACATATTATGCCTTGCTTACTCGAGTGATCCCCTTAACACTTGTAGATTTAGTCACTAGAGTCGAAGAAGGTTGGAGGCCTCCTCAACAAACTGACTGTGAGTTTCTGTTTTTCCAAAGGTGTTTTATGTTAGTTTGTACAGACAAATCTTTCACCCAACTTTCTACACTGTCATCTGACATTTAACTCCATAATTGCCCAGAGGGGAAAAAGTTCTTTGTGAAGAGAATATTTTAAAATTACCAGGTGAATACATTCAGGCATCTGTAAAAAAATTTCAATCTGCAAGCTGGACCCCTGCTTAGAATACCATTGCCATTTATTTATTTAATTTTCCAGCATACACTAATAATAATGGTAAGCATGGATTACATATTGTTGTTACTATTTGAGGAAAACAATACCATGCTATCAGTTTATAGCATGATACACTTTAGATGTAAATGACAGAACATTGGAATAAGAATTAGGAGATCTAGACTGTATTTATGGCTCTACTATAACCTGCTCTATGACCCTTTGTAAATCATACCACCTTTTGTTATTCTATTTCCTTGTCCATATTTATCTGATAGCTCATTCAGAAGACAGTTTTCTTGTGCAGGGAATCTTACTTGTTAATATATCTCAATGCTTATTTACATATCTTTTTAATTATTTCAATTATTATATTGTTAAGAAATGGTACCTGTGAACAGAGTGGTATTACACCATGTGTAGCTTATATAAGTCTGGGACAGAGGTAGGGCTATTCTTTTTGTTAGGAGCTGTAGGAATACAGAGAAAATTGAGAATAAAAGACAATATCGTACCTTCAGCTAAAACCAACCATACGAACTCAGGAATCACTAATAAATCCATTAATTTCAGAAAATTCAACAGTGACTGTGGTGAGACGATAGCTTAATAGTCAGGTCAGGAAAAAGGAGATAATTTCACTTTGAATACAGTTTACCGAAGGAGCCAAAACCACTTAGGGGATTTTAGCTGTATCTGAATTTCAAATGCCCCTAAATTTCAGTTCTGATTCTACACAGCATAAGCTTCAGCATGACCCCACCCTTAGCTTTATTGTATCAGGCCTTCTTTTGATCTGATTCTTGATCCCCATTCTGTTATGGGTGTTTATGCAAGAAGCAAGTGTACAGTGAATGAAAATCATGACCTAAGCATAACTAGCATATTTCGTATCTAAAACCATATTTATCTGGCACTGAGGCAAGTGGCAGCCAAAAATATAAAGAGAAAGAAAAGCATGAATATAGGATTAGATCTAAAAGAGTCAATGGAATAGGTAAAAGCAAGATCCATTAAAAAATTGAAAGAAGTTTGCCTAATTTGATCAACCCAAATTTCAGTTCAATTCTAGGTAGTGTATCAGTTTTTCAGTTCTGGAGGTAAAAGATCTGTTCCATATTAAGTAGATCAAAAATTAAATATATTTCATGAATCTTTCATCCTTCTTCTTATTCTGTTCATATAAGAACAGCAATATTCAGTCCAGTCTGCAAATGAAAACTATAATTCAAAAATAGCAGTGAACAGAGGGGGTTCAGACCAGGGTTGATTTAAATGGATTGATGTAAATGGACCTCTATCAGGCCCCGATTCAGCAAAGCACTTGAACATGTGCATTGCATTTAGTACTTGATCAGTCCCATTGCTTGCCTGGAGTAGATCTTTAGATGCATTACAACTGTTTCAGACCTGTTATGTTGGTCTCCTACTTGCAGGGAAAGAGTCATTCATAAACATTAGCTGAGGTTTGCTCTTTCACAGAAATGGACCAGCAACTTTTGACGTGCAAAGCCACATTGTAAATGTGTAGCAGCCAATGTTGAGAGGCTGTGGATAGGCTGTTTCATAAAAGTGGGTAATTGCAACAAGTCAGACAGTGAAGCCCTCTAATCTGTCTGGCACTGGAAGCTTTCAAAAAGTGATTCTTCAATAAACTCCCACAATGCAAGTGAGAATAAAGGAAAAAATACAACTCAAGAAATTTGAAAGGAAATTCAATCAGAAAAATGCTTTTGTTTAGGATTTGAGTTTGGGTCGTTTTGTTTGTTTGTTTGTTTATTTGTTTGGTTTTCCTGCGGGTGGTGGTGTGTGTGGGGTTTTTAAATTATTTTTATTTTTTGTTATTGTTTTTTTTTCTCCAACAACTAATTAAATTATTTTTTCTTCATGTTCCCAGTTTCTCATAATCTAGAGCCTGATACCACAAGATCAAGACTTTCGGAAGTTCTCAAAAAGTGTTGCAGTGGTAAAAGGTACTATCAGTTTCAATTTGGGATCAACATAGTACTACTCATAGAATCATAAAATCATAGACTGGCCTGGGCTGCAAGGGACCTTAAAGATCATTTTATACCAACCTCTCTGCCATGGCCAAGGACACCTTCCACTAGATCAAGTTGATCAGAGTCCCATCCATCATTTCCTTGAACACTTGCAGGGATGGGGCATCCATAACTTCTCTGGGAAACCTATGCCAGTGACTCACCATCCTCACACTAAAGAACCTTTTCCTAAATATCTAAACTAAACTTACTTTCTTTCAGTTTTAAGCCATTCCCCCTTGTCCTGTCACTACAAGCTCTTGTAAAAAATCCCTCTTCATCTTTCTTGCAGGCTCCCTTTAGGTACTGGAAGGTCACAATTAGGTCACCTCAAAACCTTCTCTTCTCTGGGCTGAACAATCTCAATTCTCTCAGCCCTTTTCTCCTAGGAGAGGTGCTCCACCCCTCTAATCATCTTGATGTGCCCTGAAGTTATGATGATCTATATATATTTATGAAGGGGAAAATACCCAAGACAACATATAAAAATGACATTAAGCTATTGGGGGTAGGAGGGAGCAGTGAAAGACTGGTTGTGGGGTGCTTAGCTGCTTACTAGAGTTAACCCACGACAGGAGAGCTGGAAGAGTTGGTGCAGTAAATCTCCTCTGTATATTCCCTCAAAGTAACCACCCTCCATCTCATACAAAAATACCTTCTCTATAACTTAATGACTGACATACACTTCATTTACAACCTCCAGCTTAACACACGACATTTAGTTACAGTTCAACTGTAATAATAATAAGTAACAACTTATGCTTACACATACCTTTCCTGTATTTAACCTTTTATCTTAAATGATGATGCAATCAAAGTTGCAATTCAGCCACAGCCTTTTGTCCTAATGAAGATATTCTTATTTGATAAGGTACCATAATTACAATTTATATCCTACATCAGAAATAAGAAAGTAATAATTCCGTCTTCTGTTACTGCAAACAATAACACCAGGGCTCAAAAAAAAGATTTACAAAAACATTTGTCTAATAACTAAGAAGAAATGGAAGAAAAAGTTATATTAATTTATTTACACTATAATGAACATATCACATCATTATTCTCTCTTTTCTCCTTCTTTCCTTTCTTTCTCCTTCTTTTCAGATTTTTTTCCTCGCGATTCTCTCTCTTTTTTCTTTCTTTCTTTTTTTTTTTTTTTTTTTTTTTTTTTTTTTTGTTTCTTCCTAAAGGGACGCTTGAATAGAACTATCTGGTTTAGAAGATGAGGCTGACTGATTACTGTAATTCATAGGGCCTTAATTAGCTGCACAAACCATTAGCTACAATTAGACTATTATAAAACACTTGATGCGCTGTGTCAACCATGGGGGCTCATTTATTCTTGTGGCAGGGAAGGGAGGGGGGAAGGGGAAAAGAGAGCACTGTACAGCCAAGCATGCTAATAAAGAATGATTTTTGATTTAAGATGTTGCCGATAGTGCCTCAAAATTAATCTCAATAGCTGTCTAATTTGTGTCGGTGGATGGTATATTTATTGTAAAATGACACCAAAGCTAAATGAGTTACCTGAAGCAGGACTGCTAATGTCAGCGCCTGGAGACGCAACTCCATATGCCGTAATACAGCAAGGCACTGGGGCTGAATACTCCCAGTGGAGCACTTTGCTTCATCTGTCTCTGAAAATGCAGCAACCTGACTTACACTTTATGATCCTTAAATAATAATAATAAAAAAAAAAAAAAAGAAAAAAAGAAAAAGAAAAAAAAAAAGTAGATATGAGAAACAAATTCCAGAACAGCTTTCAAAGGTTAGGGGGCTTACAAGGCCACGGTGCAGCCAAAAACCTTATTGAATTTGGTTTGGGTGTAGACCATACATAAAAAGGGGAAATTATGAGATTTACCTTTAAAGTGAAAAGAGAGGGGAAATAATACAGATGAGGAGGATTTTTCTAATGGGCTTAACACAATGAGAATGTAAGTATGACATTCTTTAACTTAGAGATGCCTTTTTGGTTTGTTTTCCTATTGTATTTTCTAATTCATATTGTATTGATCCAACTTTCTGGTTGCAAATTGCTGGAAATACATTTATAGATTCCTTTAATTTATTTTTTTTTTTTCTTTTTACCCTTGATTAATTTCCTGCTAAGCCCCTTTGCAATAGAAAGTAAGGAACTTGAAAAAGGAGAGATTGGTTCGATAATACATGGCACTTGGTCTTTTCTGTACCATGCATGAAAGTATAAAAGCACAGAGGGGAAGAAAGCAGAATGTGTAGTTAATATGTTAGATTGGGACTCAGAGACCTGAATTCTGTTCCTGTTGTGCCCTACATGACCTTGGGCAAATCCATTTCTCTGTGCTTTTGTGCAACATGGGGACAGTCACACTTTCTCTCCTATTATGCTTTGTTTCTTTCAACTCTGGGGCCCAGATTCATGAAGGTAAATCAAGGTAATTTATCTTGATGGACTAGAAAGTAAGAGCTGAATTACCTCTGTGGATCAGGGTCTGAGCTTTTTGGGGCAAGGATTGCCTATTGGTTTGGGAAAATACAGCACTTGGCATGTGGGACCAAATGTCATTTAGAAACTCTAAATCTTCTTGCAAAAAACCCCCACAACATGCTGCTAATAGGATGGAGTTGTTACACTGCATACACTGTGATTAACTAACTGATGATCTTCAGTGATTCTGCAGCTGCCAATACACTTTGTACTATCCTCAACCATTAATATCTCAGCAGACACAGAGCCCAGAGCATCCAGCCCCAAAATTACAAGCCTCTGCTGCTGGAGCCAAAGGAAGGTGAGTCACAGATAATTACAGTTTAGCGTCCTATCTCTCACTTAGGATGCTAAGCACTATATCTAATCCAGGAATCAGAGATAAAGAATTGGGATTTGACCCTCATCTCTCTAGTTACACAGTGAAATGCAAATGTGAAGTGACAGATAAACCTCTCCTGACTCTGATACAGAGGTGGCACCTACCATTCTTCATATGTAGAAGTCCCCTAGAGCAGGGTGGTGTGATATTGCCTCTTCCTGTGTCTGTTCTGACTCTTCCAGAGTGGAGTAGGTATCACTGTGTGCATCTACAAAACAGCAGCCCTATCCTTTCTCTCTTTTTGCAGTCTTGAAAGTGAAGATTTCTTCTTTGCATATCCAACAGCTGGAGAATAATATTGACATAACTTCCATATTATACCTTGAATTAATGTGTATGTTGCATAAAGTCATCAGTGTGGCAATTTTTTTAACATCTCATGAAAAATTTAGTCCCCCTTAAGAGGAAAAACAAACACCCCCCTCTCACCCATCCAAGATATATAGAATGTGAAAAAGTCACAGAAACAAAACAAAATTAAAGAACACCAGACAATAATCACTGAATAAAGCATTTTGTCCTACATGTGTGTGTGAGTGCATATAATAGCTATACACATATACGTGGATCTAAGCATTTACAAGAAAAATTTCGTATGACTTGTGTTTTCCACCGAAAAATGTAAAAAAAACCCCAAACTCTGTTACAGTTTACAGTCAATCTGTTAAAAAACTCCAATGATTTCCTTATGGGTATGGAGTTACAGTAAAGGTTGAATTCAGAAAGAATTCAATAATTAATAGTTAATTGTAAAAAAGGAACTAAGTTAGATAAGGTTGTTATATTATAATTGTGGTGAAAGACAAAACAGGATTTTCTGGATGATGAAGTTAAGGATGACCAAGAGCTCTGTTCAATCTAGAAGCATGATTGCAATTAACAGTAACACTCATAAACAGTACTCCATTGGGATTTGAGGAAATACCCTGGCCTTATAGCAAACAGAAAGGGTAAGTTCTGCTGTAGATTGATGAGATGGGACAGCTGGTATTTTCAAAAGGAAGAAATTAAGTCTTTTGCTTTAGGACTAATTATCAACATATCTTCAAAAGTATCCATGGTCCACACACATGACTGCAGGGAAATTCTAAACAAATTGACCTCAAACTCTTCATTAGAGGATATCAGGAAACAACCTAAAGGAAATAGGTGGGGTGGGTGACTTCTCTGACAGAAAAATAACTCCTCTAGGATGTATTTAAACTCTGTGGTCTTATGAAATTTATTAAACATTCATGCAGTGAGTATCGAACAACGACTATTCAAGCAGCAGTTTGTTCAAATCCCAGCCAGTAACGATGACAGGAGACATGGATGCCTCAGGAGATGTCCTCTGTGGAGTTTTCTGAAGCCCCCTTAAACAGAATGCTTTTGCAGCAGGAAGATTGCTCAGTGTGGTAGCTTTGTGCTCTTAGCAGTAACAGAACAGTGAGAAAAGCAAGAAACAGTCCTAACCGACTGTTTTTCAGTCCCAATGAAGTGACTTAAGTGTTTCTCTGAGTATTTAGACTCCTTTCTATGATTTCTTAGGTTTTGGATTTCCATTTCTGAAGCAGTGCCTGTTTGACTTGAACAACACCTTCAACACAGTGATTTACACTTTTCCTCCCTCCTTCTTTTTCTGTCAAAGGGTGTGCAGGCATTCTATGACTGTTATGGCTATGGCACATCTCTGGGAAAAGGAGATGAAGGATTTCAGGAGAATGTTTTCCACAGCTTAAATGGCAGGCAGGTGTGAGATTCCTATTAAGGAATCATGGTGCTGAGGGCCTTCAAAAAGCTCGCCTTTAATTTCCTTGGTTGTGGAGCTAGCATCACCATGCATTCCATTTTCTTTCCCTTTTCTCCTAACGTTTAATTCAATAGTTTAAACTTATAATGTTATTTTTTGTAGTTTGGCTGGTATGTTGTGGGTTTTTTTGTTTGTTTGGGGTTTTTTCTTTTTTTTTTTCCTTCTTTTCACTCCCCTGAGAAGTCAAACTTATATTGTAGACAGTATTACTTAGTGATTCATCTATAGTTCCTTCTTGAACCAATTCTTGCTTGTTGCTTAGGACTTACAGATGTTTTGTAGAGATACTGTAAAAGGCAAAGAGTTCTCAGCTTCCAACAATACAGATTTTAAAGTCATAAACCCTCCAGCTTCTGAGCAAATAATGGAGCACTCACATAAAGAGAGCAGGTGGGAGGGCAAAAGATTAGAAGAGGCAGAAAAATATCACCTTTTTTTTTATTTACTGGGTTTGACTTAGATCTCATAAGTTCCCTTTATTGTAATGTTTTATTTTTTTCTTTTTCCAAAGGAAAAAAAAAGTATCTCAGATCAAAATTTATCACAGTCAAAATAAAAAATGTAACAGACAAGCATAAAACATTTAACAGCAACACTTAATAATGTATACAATAAAATATTGCACTAATATATTGACAAATACAGTAATAAAGTATTAATGTGATTATGCTTCATCAGTGCAACAGCTCTTCCTCCTTATCTTTCAAACACTTTGCATAAAGCCTGTCCCTTCCAATCAACAATTTCACCATAATCCTTTAAAAACAAACAAACAAATAACAAGCTGGAACTTGAAATAAAGATCCCCAAACTAATTTTCCTGTGACAACATATACATATACAAACTAAAGTAGCAGTAATTTATTCTTGGTTTACACCAGTGTAAGTGAAATGAGAACTTATTCCATAACAGCTTAATTAGGAAGACAGTGTAACTGCAGTTCTTTTATACTTATTTTCACAACTCCTGGGAGAAAAGCAAGAGCTACTGTCACCATTTTCCTGGTGCTGACTGAAGCATGGGGAGAGGTAATGTCCAACCTACAAATGAGACCTACTCTTGATGTGGCAATGTCCAGCTCCCTGCTGCAATGTCTGAAGGAAATCAGACACCTGAGATGGTAGGAGGCTCTTCAGGACACATATAGGTAAGAGTGAGCACCTAAAACTGCATAACAGACAGTATCCAGAAATCCCTTCAAATTTGTCTTAGACAGACAGAATCTGACTCTGGACTGCTGGAGACTTCTCTCAGCTACAAATTCCCTCACATAATTAAACAAGGCAGGTCAGTTCTTTCTCATATTAACAAGGAAAGGTTCATAAGGTTAAAGCACTCTCATAGTCTGTGTCTGCTTATGATTCAAGCCTTCCTTTTCTCTGAACATCTAAGAAACCATGCGTATAATAGGTCCTATTTAATGGATGGAACATAAAGGGTAAAGCAGATAACTGAGTGAGAGCCCCTTCTTTCAAGCATTTTAATTATTACTTTCATATGAGCTCTGTATCACCAGATCTTATCACCAACTACTTCATATACCCCAGCTTTCTTATGGAATTGAAATGTTCAGGGAGCATAAGGCCCCTTAAAACTATTGTTTCTTCAGTCACATTTCCTCCTTAGGGCTGAGAAGACCCTGGCACGTTGTTGAACATGGATGAACCAGGTGGGACCTGGTGCCACGATTGCAGGTGTATGTATGTTCTGGTGACCTTAGCATGCTCATAGATATGTTCTTGCTAAAGCTAGTCTTGGCTTTTCAACACAGAGTACCAGATATTTAGTTCATGCATCACTGCATGTTTTGTGAAAAGAACACTTCAGACATCTCACCTGAGAATATGTATAAGAATTCAGTTTTGTGGTTCTAAAGAGTCAGTGACTGCTCAAGCAATAGAAAAGTTTACGTGTAGGCAAAAATGATAATCTTGTCTTCATGATTGTGAGAGAAGCTCAGATAGCATTGTTAATGGCTTTTAGATGTGTTTGGAATTAATCCTTTGCATCTGTTTGTCATGTTTTTCAGACTTAATGACTTGATGCTTTTCTAGGTAAACAAAGAGGTTTACTCTTACATGCTACTTAGAGCAGTGTGGACATCTCTAAGATGAAAAGGTATCTAGACTGGAAGCTACATTTGCTATGACTTTGTTATGACCTTTTTTTCAGGCCAAATTCCAGTTCAATGTGAGTCATAGCAGTCTGATGGATGGAGTTGCAGCTATTGAGTCTGCTTCTGCACAGGCCAGGAAAGAGACAGGCATACTTGCAGTTCAATGTAGACATTACAGTGTTACAGAAATCTGTATTTTAGCTACTCACTCACCTTCCATTATATTTGGTGAAAAACAATAGATACTTCCAGGTCACAATTCATTCGATCTCTTTTGGATATCTACTTTGGTGTAAGATGAATTGCATCCTAGAAACACCCACTGACTATGCAGAGCCCCTAAGGTGATATCTACATCCTAGACATCTACAATTAATCATGTGAATTCATCTATAGGTATAAAGATGGTGGAAAGCCAAAGTTAATATTGGAAGTCTCTCTCTATTCCTTATGTTAAAGTCACTACAGCCCTTCTGCTTCATAAGAAATAAAGTTTTTCCTGATAATTACAAGAAAAATAAAACTTTCCCTGAGCATGCCTTTTATATGTACAGAAGACTATTTTTATGGGAAAAAGTATTGCAAGAGTGAAACAAATCTGGAAACAAAAAAGACTGAATTGATACTGATTGAAATTGATTCTATTCTTCTTCTTATACTTGATAGTGGCTGAGGGAAAATTAAGTGTTATACCAGATCTTAGCCTAAATTGTCAGAACTGGAAATGCCCTACTATATTTCTTGCTTGTATAACACCAGAGATTCTGTCTTCCACTGGAATCCTCAGAATGAAGGAGGCAGATTCATAAAACATGACATTTTCTAGCTCAGTCTCCTACAGAAACCAGCTGTCAGTGAACACCAGCAGCCATCGAGCTGAATGTCTTTACTGGCTCCTGCTGTTGCGTGGACAGCTCTCATGCATGTCACATATAGAGAAGTGTTTTTGTGTTATTGCTCCTGCAGGTTCAGCGTGGAGATGCTCTGGGTCAGTCCCTCTGTAATGTTGTGGCTGTGAGGTTAGAATTCTGTTTCTCATTTCCAAACTATCCAGAAATCACAAGCATTAAAAAGGCTTTCTGTCTTATTCTCTCAGTCTATGCTCCTACACTCCTCTTGGACTGAAAAACAGCTAGGGTACCAGACCAAACTGAGAAAATATGTATACATAGCAGAAAATGCAGGTCAGAGACAGAAATGAGAATATGCATTACAAACTGTAAAACCAGAATATTTTGACAATTCTGAATTTCCCATCATTATTGCCAAAAATCAAGATATTAAAATTGCCATAAAAAATAATTGTATCTTCAGAATGTTTTTGGGTTTTTATTGTTGCTTTTTGTTTGGGTTTTGTTTTTGTTTGTTTGCTTGTGGGTTTTTTGTTTGTTTTTTTGTTGTTGTTTTGCAAAAATATCTCCACCTCAGATTTAAAGGCGATCCCTCAGGACAAGTTTACAAAATGATGAGGACCATATTGGCTCACATCCTTGCAGAAATAATTTTTGTGTATTCCAAGCATGATAAAAAATATTGGCTACATTTGTTCCAGTCTATCAGGTAAATATGTGTATGTGCAGTTCCTTTAAAACATTTAATTATTTACTCGGGAGACCAGAACAGCTGTTCTGCCAGGTAAATATATTTTGAGGCAGATTTTTAAGACGTGTATTATGTTAGATCTATTTCCACTTAAATGCATTTTTTTTTGTAACACAAATTCTTTTAAAAGGCAAAATCCATTCCCTTCAGAGTGATTCCCTTCTATCATGTAAACACAGATTTGGGGGTCATGCTTTGAATAATAAACCGGCCACAGCAAGGTTCTTTGAAGAGGAATTCTTGCTTGATCTTGTGGGCCGGAGTCTGACGTGTTCCATTTGTAAGAGGCACAACAAGTTGAACTAATTTCAGTAGCATTTCTTTATATACTTATATTAACAAAGCAGTTTCCCACGTAGCAATGTAACATACAGCAGGAAGTTTGCATGAGTAACATGAGTGGACATACGGGACTTGAACCATTGCTCCAGAAAAAGATTGAGTGTTCTGAAACACTGGTTTGTGTCTCAGCATTCAGTCTGCCCTTCGATTAGAAAACTCAGAAAGTGATTCCTTGATCAGAGCACACCTTTACCAACTGTTCTAGAGCTGGGAATACCTTTGGATCAAGGGATGTCTTCTTTTCTAATCAAAATATTTGTTTGGTTTTTTTTTCCTCCACATTTTAACCTTTCTATTACCAGTAACTTAGAACTTACACCTCACTTTATTAGATGTTACACAAATGGATGCCAAAAAGAGGAGCCCAGTACTCCACCTTGTAGACACTCAACACCTGATTCTGATTTTATACATTCACTAACAAATTAGTTTGATATATTACAATTTCTTTATTAACTGTTTTACACTAATCTGAATTTTGGAAGAAAATGGTATATTATGTAAGGATAGAGGTCTGTACTTGGGTTGATTTGCAAGTAACTACTGAAGAAAGTACTTTGATAGTTAACATGGAAAGAAGTCCTGAAAGATTTTAATTTCAAAACTGGTTAGAAAGAGTCCCAGAAAAATTGGTTCTTCCCTTTCCAAGGGTTCTTGCATTCCCTAAATTACAAGTACTTTATGGACAGCTGATTAAGGTTACATAAGGTTAGTGATAGCATTTATGCTTTGTTTGATGTAAGGATGTGTTTGCCTGTGAGCAAAGAGGTGAATGTCAAAAGATAATAAAAATAAAATTGTTGAACTCTGTAACTAAGAGTTCATTATAAAAAAAAAAGGAAAAAAAAAAGGAGAGAGAGAAAAAAATCTCCACCTGAGTGTTTTTTCACATTTTGTAATCTCACCCAGAATGTTGTGTCTGAAAGTTGAACAATGTTCAAGACATTCCTCTTTCTGTTTGAAATACCTTGCTAATCCATCTGAACAACTTTAATAATAACTCAGCATCATGTCTTTTGCCATTCTCCTTCTGCTTTTTCTCTTTTTTCTCTTGGGCTACTATGAGAAGTTAAATGATCCAACAACTTTGTCTTTTGTCACCTGGGAGTGCTGCAAATTTTATTTGGTGGAATCAAGGCATTGGAAAGATACTCTAAGTGAAACACCAGGATAAATTGGTACTCCCCAAATATGTTATGTTCACATTGGTTTTCCCAAGCTATCAGTCTTTTCTCAAAGAACAGGTTTCTGACCACCATATCATTGTTCATCTTCAGCGGGTATAGTTTAAAACTTTCTATCTTTTCAACAACATTCTCCTAAACTGTTTAATATAAGACTTTCTGCAGTTAGCAGAGCATTTCAAACTGAAAGGAATTAATTTGTTTATATATATAAAGAAGTGGAATGATATTTCTGTCACAGGCCTGAAGACCAAAATTCATTTGCTGACATTCATGCTTTAAGAACATTTCAGTAGTTTGGTTATGTGTTGTGGTTTAACAGTTTACAGCTATATAAACCTTCACATTACTCTGTATCACAAAATTGATCTCTATTATCCAGGCTCCCGTTTTTGACATTAGCCAGTATCTGATGCTCCAGTAGAAAATGTAAGAAATCAGTGAGCCTTTAATTATATGTGTGTTTCTAAAATGTATTTCTTCCTAATCCCAATACCTAAAATTCATTGAAACATCTTTGTTGATCATTGATTAGTCTATGTGTCAGATGTGGAGATATATTTATCTGTCTAAGCCTCCATCAATTTCAGTGGAGGATTTAGTATCAAAATTAAGATTATGTGTTTAAAATCCTTCAAGGAATCTCTATTCCCACCACCTCCCTGCCCCATTTTGTTTAAGTTTGTATAGTTTCTTTGTATATACAGTTTCTAAGGTCTCTGTATGTTGAGATATGCAAATCCTTGCTTCAGATACTACTGTCTCTTGTTGTCTTCCCCTCTAGATGTCTTTCCTGTTCCTAGACCGATACAGCGCTGGCAAAAGGCTACATGTGATTAGACTTCAGCTACACCACAGGAAGACTGGCATCCTCATTTAAGTTAGAAATAACATTCCCAATCTGGAACACCTCAGGGAAGAGTGTATTTTTCTGAGTGCTGCAGGGTGGTGTGACTTGCAGAATCAGAGTAAGGTGAACTTCCAAGCAAGGTGGACCCATAAACACTGAGAGATTTCCCAGAGATAATTTGTCTGCATTCTAAGCTTTTTTCTGAAGTTTTGCAATGAAGTCCACAGTAGAGTTGGTGTCAGTTACAAAATAAGCATGTACATTTAAGTATGTATATGGAGAGATATTTTCTACCATATTATTAACTGAATAGAGATAGAAATCATAAGAATACACTTGAGGTATTACTTTTATGTCTACATGGTTGAGTGTAAAGTATGCTGTCTACTTTGTAAGAAAAAACAAGAGAATTTATGGAGTTGAATGAATAAAAGAATTTTTAAAATAAGAGTACGATGATGTTGTTTTTTGTTTACCTCTTGTTTGTTAGTTTAGTTTGGTTTGAATGAATATTGAACAGAACTTTGTTTAGTTTGGCTTGAATTAATATTCATGTTGTATTGTTTCTTATTTCTAGTGTTTAAAAATTGTTGCAATAAATCTTGTACTCCTGTCCTTTAAAATGATTCTGATTGAAAAATAAGTCAGTCAGGAGTATTAAGACAGTCTTTTAGTTTAGGTAAGAATTGCTTTTGTAGAAACAGGCTTTTTTTTTTTTTAATCATACCAAAGGATTTCAGGATCAGAGACAAGCACAGGTTAAAAATAACTTGTAAGTCCAGCTACAGAAGGTCTGAGTGATTCATATGGTTTCAATTCTTCCTGTGAATTTGTCCTTTGCTTTCAATTGTTCTTATTTACTTTTTTTTTTTTTAATCATACCAAAGGATTTCAGGATCAGAGACAAGCACAGGTTAAAAATAACTTGTAAGTCCAGCTACAGAAGGTCTGAGTGATTCATATGGTTTCAATTCTTCCTGTGAATTTGTCCTTTGCTTTCAATTGTTCTTATTTACATATAGCCTAGTTTCAGAGCAGAGACCTTTTAAACACATCAATAGGTCAATAAATCTATGCTTTTAATAGGGATGTACTTTTGTCCATTCTTTATTTTGGAGCTTTTCATTATACACTGTCCTGCATGACTATACACTGCCGCATGTGAAATGTTTACGTTGAATTGATTGGTTCTTTCAACACATTTGATTATTAGAAAGTGCAAAAGGGATGTTTTCAAGGTTTATAGAGGCATATGTTGACCTTTCTTTGAGAATATAAAGGGCTGATTCCATTGCCATTATCCCCTCTGCAGAGGGGATGTGGTGCAATGCCTGGGAACATACAAACTCGCATAGCAGCTGAGAAGTAGCATTTCCAAGGACACATGAATTAGTACACTCTTCTCTTATAGATGTAGACTTTTCTTCTTCTTTCTGATGACTTATTCCAGCTGCCCTTGTAAATCATTCACAGAATCAAAAACATGGTCCACATCTAATCACATCAACCTCTGCTTAAGCACGCAACAACTGTCTGAACTTGGAGGCACTGCTCTCAGAAAGAAGTCCTAGGCATATTTCCTGTGAGCATGGCCCACTTTGCATCCTGCAGGTATCTCCCAAGTGTAACTGTCAGCTACCCAAGCAAACAGGTTGCCTCATGCCTTGAGGCTCATGTTCGTTTTAACCAGAAAGGCTACTGCAAGGTCATCACCACCCAGGAATCCAGTGGGCTTGGTGGAGTTTTGTGGTGTCAACAAGATCAAAACCTCTCAGGCCAAGACTCTCAAGTGTGCTAAGGCACCAGATCCTACTGAATAAAAACAAAATGAACAAACCAAACAAACAGAAAACTAAACAACAACAACAATAAAATTTCAGGGTCTGTCTTTTAATATATATGGAAGGAAATAAATTTCTAGTGTGTTGTTATGTCCATCCCTATACATAAGGGGAATATCCTTTATGACTAACTTGAGACTGATGGCAGCAAATTGTCCAAGCTATAATAAATGGTATCTAGATGCTCTGGTAAAGAGGCAAAAAGAGGGGGGGAAGTGATAAATATATATAGTTCCCACTATTTAGCTCCACAGCTAAAATGACAGCAAACAACAGCAAACAGAAGAGATAACTGGTTATCCTTATCATGGTGCTTTATATTCCGTCTTTTAATTATATCCAAAGACAGAATCACAGTGATTATAACTTCCCTTCTGCCTCCCACTGCTTGACAAGACTAAGGCCATGGGATGGTTCTGCCCATGGATACTGTGGATACACCTATGAAATCTGGGATCAAACCAATGTCCTACCCAGACTCTCAGAATCCATAACTTTAAAGCGTGCAGCTACTTTGTATGCTTAATGACAACAAGAGTTAGTGTGAAGGGTACTGGAAGGAGCTCTCTAACTCTCCTCTGCTGGGTCATACAGATACCATGCATCTGAGGGGAGTATCCAGTTGAAAAGTTTCTAGTTTTTTTCCCAAGGCAAGACATGTGGTTAAAATCTTTGGCTATTGAGAAACATGGCAAAGTAAGGCATTATTGTGTGAAAAGTGTTCCTAAAACACTACTGATTTTCTAAAAGCTTCTGTAAGCCAAATTTTTAGTACTGTTTAATACCTGAGGCTGAAATAGGAACATCAGTGTTGGAATAATTTCCTGTTGGATTGCGGCAAACAAAGCAAAAAAAAAATCAGATTCCATACTTTGAAGCTGCACAATCTCTTATCCTTTGCTAAACAGGGTCAAAAGGCAAATAACAGACAGTATCTCCTTGTCCAATCTGGGGCAAGAATTTGTCTGTTTTGCCTTCTGCATTGCAGATCATCTTGGTCAGATTGAATCCCTCTTTCTCCCTACTACTTATAGTGTTCAGACTCTTTGTACTACTGAAAGCTGGACAAATATAAGGTTATCTGTGTTATGCTGTGGCACAGTAAAACTTCAGCTGGTCAAAAGAGTTCTACTGTCTTTCATATTATCACCGTCCCATTTCTCTCACAAGTGTTGTAGTGCATATTCTGGGATACTTTTCCTAAGTCAATCTATTCTCCTAGGTTTATTTTTATATCAGATCATCATCAAGTGGTCTCCATTGTACAAAGCACTATTCTCAAAAGTGGATATTGTAATTCAGCATACAGTGATGAACACAATTACTTTGAGGTTCACTTAAAAAAAGATGAAGAAAAGAAGAAGCAAAAAATAAGAAATTCATCTGAACAAGGAAAATCTTCGTAGGAAGGTCAGTTGAGTAAAGAGATAGTTGTTTAAAAGAAAAAAAAGACACATTGATCTAAGCTTTAGAACTAGTAAAAATATACAAGAAAAATTGATAACTCAGACTCAAATTTAAATGAAAACAGAGAAAATAATTTACAGAAGAATTTTAGGTCTAATACAGTGTCAGCAGCTAATACTGTTCTGATGCTTTTGAAGCAGTTAAACAAGATGGGGATTCATGCTTTTTAGTGACTTGTTCTGAATGTGGGTGGAAGTGGGATTTTAAATAAGAACTCACCATAAGTAATACATTGAGTATTTCTTTAGCTTGTTAATTAGACTGAATTTCCACACATGGCATGGAAATGTAGTACCTCCATTTTACAGATGAACAATAGAGACATGGGGCATATGAGTTATCCACTCAAGGTTGCAGGGAAGTGTCTTTATAGCGAGTCAGTGCTCAGGGCACTGGATTATGTGCTTTCTCCTCTCCTAAGGGATGTCAAATAGGATGGAACTAGACTTCATTTTAGTTTCTTAAAGTGGAAGATTGTTCAAATGGCAAAATTAATTTCAAAACTGTGTATGGTGCTTTTTTTCACCATATGCAGAAGTCTGGACTGGGATTGACAGACTGTCCCAAGTAGCACACAGCCCAGGAAACTCACTACTTTTATATTTTGACTGTTGTACTAAAGAAATACCCGTCTGTCTATAGATTCAACATCACCCACTTCATATTCAGGCCAAATTTACATGGATGACCTAGTCCAGAGCTTTTGTTCAGTTTATTGGCAGTATAAAATTTTGTGGATTGAAGCTGAACTATAAGATCACTTTTCATGATAAACCCTATGTAAAATAAATAAATAAATAAATTAATTAATTAATTAAAATCTGGGTGGCTGACCAGTTCAGTATGATATCAGCCCAAACGAATATGTAGAAGGGTGTTCCTCTAATTGCTGTAAGAAAACCACAGTAATATTTTCCTTACAGATGGAAGTGTCAGAGTTCTGAAAATCCTGGAGATACAGGTCCTCCAGTAGCTTTAAGTTTCCCTCAATATTGTGTAACAGTTCATTCACCCCAAGAGTTTTTGAATAATGAAAATCAGTGAAATCCCATTTTTTAAACAAGTACAATTTCACTGGAAAAATTTTAGCCTTCTCTATCCTGTTATTCTCGTGTCTGCATTTTCATTCAAAGCAGAAAAACACAGTGCATTCTGTTTTGCAGAAATCTTAGGCTAGAAGTAGGGGCTGTTTGTTCCTGTTGTTGTTTTTTATATCTTTCCTCATTTTTATTGGTAAACTATCAAGCAGGATGTTCCCCCCTCCTGTTTTTAAACAGCTTAAACTGATTGTATTTCAAAAAAATGCAGATGCCTATATCTTTTATAGGAGGAAAGTCATTAAATTTGTAAATGTTAGAAAAAAAGAAACTGTGAATGATATTCTGGAAAGTGACGGCATCGTAAAATATGCACAATCTGGTCAAGTTCCAATTAAAAAAAATGTGTTAGCATAAACAACCTTTAAAAATAGCAATGTAAAATTTACGAGCGCAGAGTGGTTTCGAAAGTTGTCACCACGCCCAACCACATTTTCAGTTCTCATCAACCTGGTTTCTAATTCTGCATACATTTTAGATTTGCTGACATTTTCATGTACAAAGAAACTTTCTGTAGCTGATGTGGAGGCTCATCGAGCCCTGCACAGCACTGAAGAGGGATCCTTCAGAGGCGGAAGAACATTGTGCTGACAATTCCATCCTAATCTGGTAAATATTTCCTTTCGCTTTTGCTAATAATTGTTGCTACCTCTTCAAACTGCTTGGAAATTGGTTGTACAGGGTCATATGTTATTTAAGATTGGAAAAGACCTCTAAGGTCATTGAGTCCCACTGTTAACCCAGAATTGCCACATCCACCACTCACCCACGTCTCTATGTGCCACATCCACATGCTTTTTAAACACCTTCAAGGATTGATTCTTCCACTTCCTTGGAAAGCTTTTCCCAATGTGGTGAAAAAATGTTTCCTAGTATCCAGTCTAAATATCTTCTGCCGCAACTTGAGTTTATTATTCACTGTTAGAGAGTGTTTGATTATTCATGTTAAAATACCTAACAAAGGGAAGCTAAGGGAGATAATTCCAAAACCCAAGGTTGTTGATCAACACATCTTCCTTGATCTGTTGCTCTCTTGTGAGCCTTTTTTGAGGTGAAGAATGGCTAAGCCTTTAGGAGTTGGGCGATTTCTTTTCAGTCCTTTTAGGTGTCACGGAAGTTCCCGATCACTTTATCTCAAATACTCAGATTAATGTCTGTCATTATTATTAAATTTAACCACCTTTTCATTCTCAAAATACTGTTGTGTAGCCATGAACTTTACTAAAGCATGCAGGTTTCTAATGTATAAACACTTGTTTTTTTCTGACAACTGAAGTTTTGATTCTGGTTTCATTGCCCAGTCAAGAGTAAACAATATTTCAATTGCCATTCATCAGCATGTTCCTTCATTACTCAGGTACTCCTACTCCAAAATGGGATACACCCAGGGCCATTCAAGAGCTTTAGCTGACTATAATTAAGCCATTACTTAAATTTATTCAATTTGATATAAAGAGACTAAAGCCATTCTATGTCATTTATCCAGAGGAAGGGACTGTAAGTAAGAAAACTATGGCAACATACCTCCCAATGGCTAGACCACTCATCTGAGAGGGTATGAGCCTGGAACTAAAGAAATATCTGAATTTCACATGAAGCAGTCATTAGGAAAAAACAAACTGAAACGTGGACTTGAATCCATCGTCAATCTTCCTTCCTAAATGAGTGCACTAACTACAAGGCAGTCTCTTGCCTTATATTTTGACTCTAATCTACTATTAAAACATGCTAGCAAAACTATAATTCTCCACATGAAATGCTGATTCTGCTTTGTCTTTATCCTGAGAGATGAGTCTCAATGCTTTTGCTTATTTTTTTCTCAGTTTGTGCAAGTACAGTAGGAGAGGGACTGGTTTTAGCTCTTCCGAGTTACTGAAGGAGGAGGTTCAGGCACTTACTTTACGACAGGTCTGTCACTGCCTGCTGAAGAGAAGGGTCTTACTGATAGTAGACAGGAGAAGATAATCCCATGTCTGATTACAAGGTCATGGTAATCAGAAAATGGTCATTGATTTCTTTCCAAAATGTCTCACTTCCTCACCTTCAAAGAAACTAAGACATAATATGTTGGGTTTTTTTAATTTGACACATGTTTATGAACTGGTTTGGCTGACCCAGATTTTTATGTTCTGGCAAGTCAGCTATCAATTAGAGAAATACATGACTTTTGGCTTGCCAAATGTAGTCAGTACCTGTCTCTACTTTGCTATTCCTAGTGGGTGAGAAAAGAAAAGACATAAACAAAGAGATATTGGCTGCTGAATAGAAACTGTTCTTCAAAAGATTCATCTTTTCCACTACATAGTTATGCCCCATCTTCACCCCCAGATCCCATTTTTTTTTGTTCCAATTCACCTCATTACCTAATACAGCATTTTATCTTTCTATCTACCTCTTCACTGAAAGGAAAAAAAAATTGGAAAAGGTTGTTAACGAAGAGATCTGTGTTTATAACTAAATAAATGAAGATTCCAAGGAGAGCCTGCTAAGAAACACTACAGCTCTCAGTGGTGTACTGTTTTGCTGCCTCTTCACGTGATGAGAGAAATCACATTTTGAAGAATACTTTCCACGCAAGACATTTTTCTTCCTATCCTCCTCATTCGCAGCACCTGCTTCAGGAAATATATATTTTCCACATACTGCTCAAATGAACTAATCTATTTTCACTATGTGTCCTTTTTGGCAAAATATCTACAGTATTTTCTTTCATAAAGACAAATTCTGCTCTTTTGTTATTTTTCCCCTTCCTTTTTCTTTTTTATTAATAAAAAAATATGATCCCTTATTTCCTCCTTAGAGAGAGGGGGATAAAAAAAAAGAGAAAGGGAAAAAAGTCAAGAGAAAGAGCTAGGAAAAAGCAAAAAAAACCCACATTGAAGTCTGGAGAAAATAAAAACCTGGGGCCAGGACCCCAACTATCAATGAGGCCTAACCTTGTCGAAAATCTGTCTGTGAATATTCAGTTGTTTAATAACTTTTTTAATTACAGTTTCACAGAGAGCAGCATGAAGGAAAAACTGTCATTTTTTTATAATTTGGACTGAAACTGCCAATACTGTGTCAGCTAGGAAAAAAGAATTATTCCTTTCAGCCTCTCCAGAAGGTGCTTAAGTAAGGTTAGGTCCATGGGAGACCCAGCTTCCCAAACAAAACTACATTTCTTATCAATGCAGAAGCTATTTTGCAACAAGACTTCTACCATAACTTCTCTATCAGTATGTGCAGTTATTTATCTTTCCAAGCATTCTTTGTTTTTTTCTGGGGAAAAATGATCCTTCCAGGTGATGAATCAGCAGCATTCAAAGTAGATTTCACTGCTTTTAAAATTTTATTTATTTTAAATTTAATCCCTCTCCTTTGCCCAAGTTCTGTATGACTTTTGGTCTTGTTTCTGGTGATTCCTGATCTAAACGGAGAAGGATGCCTTAGTCCTATGACATTTCTCTGATTTTTGGCACTTCCATACACTTTTTGAGCTTCATCAATTTATGAAGGCCATTAGTACATGAATATACCTGTAAGGGTTTTCTTTGTTGGAGTGTTTTTTGTTTGGTGGGGGTTTTGGGATTTGTTTTGTGGGATGTGGGTGTTTTGGTGTTGGATTTTTGGGACTTTTTAATTTGTTTGGTTTTTGTCAAACTATTCTTGTTGTGAAACCATGGCATAGGTAGTCTGCCTCTTTAGTCCTCTTCTGTATAGTTCTGATAAGGTGCAAAGTGAGCCTCTGACTCATGTCAACCCCTGTGCCCTGTTTGACTCATTACTTTTCTGTAAATGTTTTGAAAACCCCAAACCTTGAGCCAGGGATTAAAAGACATCTGTATAATGCCCTAAGGTATTTTATTTTTCATAGTAATCTGTGAATATTTAGTATTTATTTTCAAAGGATGATCTCTGATGTCTTCTGAATCAATATGGAGACGACACCAAAATTGGAATTCATAGTGATCTGAAAATACGTATGTGAAGGACAAAAAGGCATAAGCTTGTCATCACTCAAGGAGAAACTTCATGCCATAATTACACTAAGAACATCATCTGACATTAAAATGTCACATGTATTACTACTGAACCCAGAGAGGGAACTTTTATTAAGGGCTGGACTCATGATTTTGTCTTTTAAGGACTGAATTGACTTATACTTAGGATTGTCATGCACCATTTGTTTAGTACCCTGCTTTCTACTGGTATCAGAATTTGATCTTGCCTAGTTTTAAGAAGCAAAGACTAGGACTTCATCTTATGAAAATGAATTTCTGCTACCTTTATCTTCAAGTCCTTCATTTTGATCCAACTTTCATTTATTTTCTTTGTTCTCAGGTTATCGACAGAGAGAAGATACAGATTGAAAATATAGCTTGATTTTCTTTCTAAATAGGTATGCTCCCATAAGATATTTCTTTTAGAACAGAAGCAGGGCAGAGCAGCTTAGAAGGTGAAAAAACCCAAAGGTGTAGCTATCCATAGGGAATGGTCAATTGTTGCAAACATGGATCTGTGATTTTGTACACTAGAGTTAATTCTCTTTTTGAAAAAGCACTGGCAACAGTTAATGTCTGAGCTGGATCCTGTTTAATACACTGCAGACACCTTTTCAGACAGCATCTGTCTTCCCCTGCAGGATGCCAGTAAAGCAGGTAGACAGTCTCACTTCTGAAGTGAAAGGAGCCCTCGGTATTTTTGCTATTGCTTTCACAAAGACAGATCTCCTGACACTAGAATTTACCGAGAGAAAAAGGATATGGAAAAAGCTATGATTTTATCCAGCACTGAATTTAATACTGTTGGTCATGACTATCGGTCATTACCAATGTCTGAGTGTTTTCCACAGATGAACACTAGGAGTAGATATATCAAAGGAGTTTAAGGATGCTAATGTTTCTCTTGTTTGGTAACCAGTATTTTTCACTTAAAAGGACACAGTTCCCTTTGTTAATGATGATGTTGTGGTACAGGTCTGTGAAGGCTACAGTCAGGATAACATGTTCTTGGAAGGTCAAATTCTATCTTTCAGTGTTGATCTGTTAGATGGATGCTGAGAGCCAGAGGCACAGCACTCTCTGTCTGATACCTTCCAAAAATCCAGTGAAGCACAACAGTAAGGGAACACTGAGGGCTAAGAGATCATCCTCAGTATACAGTGCAAACTTCCTCAATGGACAACCTCCCTCTTTTTGAACACACGACTCAGTGAAAGCACCATAAAATCCATGAGAGACTTCCTCTTGCCTTCAGAGTTCTTGGTATGTTTGAGGACATGTTTTTAAATATTATTAATGATGCAAATGGGCCTAATATCACTTCCTCACATGAGTCATCAAGTACTCTGGGTGAGAGCAAGGATATCTAATATAACGAGAAAGGTTTTCTTTCTTTCACATAATAACAAAGGGAATGTCTGTCATGGATTACAGGAGTCTCTACAGACAAGAAATACCAGAAGGATGCACTAAGGTGTAGATAGTTCTAGGGAACTCTTAAGGCACAGATAAAATGTACTTCCTCCACTTCCATGCCCAAATTCTTCCTCCTTCCATTCTACTTCCCACCGCATTTTCTTTGTTCCAAAACCGAATGTCAAAATCAGGGAAAGACCTCTGAACCAGTAAGGAGATCTCATGATCACAATTCTGCAGGGCAACAAGCAGTAAAGTAGGTTATTACACCCATGCCCCAGACAAAGGCAGAATGGAACACTGGATTTCATACTGATACAAGGCAGAACAAAAGCTTGGCAATGCAGATGCAGCTCACAGGAACACCAAGGATGGGACTGTCTTGGATCAAGCTCAACGAAACAGATGAAGAATTGTGCCTGATTACTCTATTTGGTTGTGAAAAAGCAGGAATGGCTTTAGGAAAAATTCGTTAATCCTTGCTGGTTAGAAAAGCAAGAAAACCTGCCAGTAATGTTTTTAGAATTGATATTCTAGAAGGAGTAAAATGTAGCTAATTTCCAGAAGCTGATTTTAATTTTACAAGCCATATATTAGATCATATTACTTGTTTGGGTTTGTTCAATAATGGTATAAAGACTCACGGTGAATTAAAAAAATCAAAATGCAACATGTTTAATTTTGAAACTCTTACTGAAGGTGCAAGTTTCTCTCCTGGTAAATTCAGTGATGAAAATAGAAATTGGATCACAAAAGCAATGAGGTCTGAAAAATCTGTGATTCTGTGTCCTTTCTGTGAGAATAAAGTATTTGAACTCTCTTGCAAAACATGTTTTATATATTTAGCAGGGGTTTATAAACAATGTGTATTCCACAATTATTCAATCTGAGTCATACCAGATTTGGATATGACATGATTCTTTCTCAATGGACTACCATCTCCTGTAAAATTTTCAACTGTAATTTGCTGTTACTCGTTTTTTTGGAAGGATTTCGAAAGCTCATTTTAAGCAAGTTTGGGAGTAAAAGGGAAAAAACACAGATGCAGGGGTATTAATCTACTGTGGATAACTTATGTATCTCAAGGTCCATATTTTAAGTAAATGTTCGCTGCATCATTAAACTTGGGCATTTACAGCATGCATCAAAAATAGAAACTTTGTGCAGTCAGAGAAGGCAACGGTTTGCAAGGCAGGGTGTAAAATGGCACAATTCCATTGATTTTCATGGAGAGTTCAGAAATTTACATCATCTGGGAGTGTGGCCCACAATCTCCTCAACAAAGAGTAAAGTCAAACTGTGAATATGGAAAAGCAGGAATCCGCCTAACTTCTCCTGACTTTGAGAAGGTTACAGACAAGGTTGACAGTGTCAACGCATACAGCATGATTTATCTGGAGTTTCAGAAAGCCTTCAATAAAGTTCCACATGACAGGCATCTGTTTAAGTTAAAAGCTACAGGGAGCCAGGATAAGACATTGAAGTGAATAAAGAAATAGTTAAAAAACAGAACACAAAGACTACCTGCATGATGAGCTAGACTGATGCCCGGACAAGGTTGATAACGGCAATGTTTTTGACGTAATTGTGTTAGTTCTCGTAGTTGCAGGAGGTGTCTGAAAATGTTTATTGCAAAAGGATTAAAAAAAAAAAAGGAGATAAAAAAAGAAGTAAAAAAAAGACAAGAATAAAAAAGGAAGAAAGGCAAAAACTGACTCCAGTCATGCTATTGTTTCACAGATTGTTGCAGCATGTGATCAAGAAGGACAGTAGAAAATAAACACTTGCAATGAAGCAGGAAACCAGATCTCCAGCAGCTGAGTGGAATGCAGCTGCTTAAATACAGCCAAGCTATAATCAGCTCCAAGTTGAGAGCTTGTTATGGTGGAGGGAGGGGGATACAATCAGGCTGGATCAGTAGGGAGAGCAGGCTCCCCTTTGATCTTTTTTCAGATTTCATGCATGTGTAAAAAATGCAAAAAAAATAGACCCGCCATTCTCTATAAATTAAAGGACTTTTTTCTCCTCCTCAAATTATTGAGCCCTATTTTTTCCATGTGCATTCAAACAAATTAAAAAACCTTGAAAAAAATGGACTTAAATATATTGAATGCATAAAAGTGGGAGTTCTGCATAATCAGCTTCCAAGAGTTCTTAAATCTCTGTATATAAACTGTTTAAAAGTAAATTAAAATTATTCCTTAATGAAATACAAATCTGAAGTCACTTGAATAACTAATCGTTTTATGACCCATGCAGTGAATTTTTAATGCCTGCCTCTACCTGATTATTTTAGATATGTCTGTGTTGTAAATTAAAAGCTACATAAATCATTAATGTGTTGATACAGATCAGTGAGCTGACTACACTGTATCTGATTCCTCAGGACATACAGTGTCTGATTCACCTCACTCCTATTTTATGGAGTCCAGATTTATTCCACATTTGTTCTTGGATAAAACTTAATTTGAAGACTTTGAATGGACTTTCTTTAGGATTTACAGCACTGAGATTACCCAGGCCTTATAGACAGGCCTACAGTGTGCAAAAATCTACCACAGGTAAAGAGGCTATTACTTCTAAAACAATTATAGTGTGCTCGCAGAAAAGTGCTTTATGCATGGTACTCAAATTGCTTTGGAACCATTAATTAAGTCTTACAGTTCACAAAACATTTTTGAGGTAGGTAACTATTTGGATTTCTATCTATAACCTGGTAAAGGACAGAGACATTGACCTCTTGAAAAAGGAATAGACTTGGGAATAAAAGTCAGGTGTCTTCAGTTTCAATTACCTACTTAAATAGTTAGGAAAAAAACAGACCAAAACCAAACAAAAAAACCCAACCAACCAAACAAACAAACAAAAAAAAAACCCAACAAACTAACTAACAAAAAAATCCTAAACAAAGTCCCTTATGAATAAAAAACACATTTTAAAAGTACAAGATGAGTCCCTGAAGTGGAGAAAAAAATGAGTTCTGTAAAACATTTAGAACTCATGGCACAAGTTTGTATGTGGGAATTTGCTGAAAGGAAAAAAAAAAGCACGGTGGAATAGCATTTTAGCTTTACCTGGACCAGAAACAGGGATTTTCCCTGTCTTATTGGGTCCCGTGAGTCCCTTGAATTAACAAACAATCATGTGGGTCCACTCCTTCCCCGGTGAAAGTGCTTTTCCAATTTTTTTTACTTTAACAGCTGCCATGATCGTTTGCCTTGAACTGCAAAAGCACACCTTCTGAATCATATTTGCTTGTTTTGTTTTCTTTGATCTTTCCTTTCAGCTTCCATAAATGAGCTTTGTTTCTTGACAAAAGTACTCCATTTGCTGAGTATGGTTAAACAGCCACAGTTGAACTGAAAATCTGATGTTGGTATTCATGTGTATTTTTGCTTTTTATCAGCATGTGCCTCTGGGCTAAATTAGAGCCCAATATAATGAATGTTTCTGATGGAATAGGGCGCTATTGAACGATCCCATTGATGTGTGGGAAAGCATTTACGTGTGATCTTACTGCCAGATAAAGTTTTTACAAGACTAAACCCTTTGTCATTGAAATATATTCCAGTTTTACTACTAAATAAATGAAAATAAGTCATTTTGCAGCATGTGAAGATGTGGCTTGTGAATGTTAAAAGATGCAGTCGTAATGAAAAGGGTCACTCACATGAGCCTTTGGCTTTTTCTGTACAGATAATTTAAAAATGAGGAAAATATTTGTAGTAGAGAAAATACCATAGATATTTTAGAATGGTAGAAAGGATAAAAACTGCAATCAGGTCACAACATATTTACTCCCCCTCCACCTGTGTAAATCCAGAATGACTTTACTGGAGTCAACAGTGTTACCTTGGATTTTAAGAGAGTTATTGAAACTGGAATCTGTTCCATTATATTATCAATATGGAAACCTGCAATTACCTCTCTAAAAGATAACAAAGAGCTTGTCAATCCTCTTTCTTTATCCTTGTTTGATCTGGATTGCTGATGTGCTGGGATTTTTTTCAGCACCTTATGTATGTTAATTTACTGAGTATGTTTGTGACTCTTGATAAGGACTCATTTATTTTTGTTTGGTTCCTTGTAAACTAACGAAGGGGGGGAAAAAAGCCACTTTAACCCATTTTGCACATGTATTCTACACTGTGTTTATGTGGTATTGAAATAAAAAGCAAGTCATAAAGACTTACAGTCTTTAATAAGTTTGAAGTGTACTGTTGATGATGAAATATGTATGCACCAGGTAATTATACTGAAGTCCGTAATACAAGAGCCTACTGATTTCTATAGGAGAAGGAATTAATTACTTTGAAAACAAGAAGAGGTAGTTACATGGTCTGCTTTGACCTCCTGGATAAAGTGAATATAGATTTTTACCCAGTGATCCTTTTGGATGCAACGCATCAAGTATGTTCAGCTTGGATTTATAAGTGAGAGCAGTCAAGCTGAGCTGTGTGATGTGCAACCAAGTCCTGTCTCAGCAAGAGCCCTTAACAAGAACGGTATTAATTGTCCTGACAGTCAATGGCTAGTGGAGCTCCTTTATTCAGCAAATACTGTTGAAAAAATCATCTGTGATTCAGCATTCAAATAGAAGCAGATGAAGCTTATTTTGAGTCTTCTTATAAGCTGCCATGAAACTAATATTCTGAAGACATATATATGGTACTAAAATAGCCCTAAAAGCTATATTTTATTTTTGATGTAAGCCCTTTTTCATTTACTTGTTTTGTTCATTACTATTACTTTCAGTGTAATGGCTTCTTCTGGTCTGGAACATTTTCTTTTAGGATTTTTTTACGGTTTATTTTTTGTTTGTGTTTGTTTGTTTGTTTGTTTGTTTTGTTTGGTTTTTTTTTAGTGGGTGGTGGGCCCTGGGTACTGTTTTGTTTGGCTTTTTTGTTTGGTTTTTTTTTCAGTTGCCTTCATCATGTTGGAGTTCTTACTACTGACTCTTTTCAGGCGACAAGTAATTCTCTGCAAGCCCATAGTGGAGTAGAGTTTTTCTTTCTCTGGATTCGGTTTAGAAGCTGAGTACCATTAATATTAAAATGGTAAGAATTTGAAACTCTTATTTTGTTTGGGGTATCTACACTATATCTCATATATGGATTTGGTGATGTGTCTCCAGTCTTTCTTGTTGGGAGACAGCTTGTCTGTCTGCTGCTTAGTTTATTTTTTAAAATTTAAGCCCTCCTAATCACCTCCTTGCAGAGTATCTCTCCATTGATTATGGAAGGAGCCTATGGAGAGCAGGGACCAGAGTAAATCCTTCAAAGTTAGGTAGGATGGATCCAGGTCCTAATCTCTCATTAATTAGTTAATGTGAACAATTAAGATAATAGTGCTTCTCTGGGTCCCCAGAAGTTGTGATGGTGGTGGGACTTAAAGAACAGAGCTAAAGCAGGCCCGACGATGATTTAACTGATTTTTTAGTTCTGCCCACCCGCATCTCTGGGGAAACCACTTACAAAATTAAAGTGACTATCTTGTCCCCCCAACAAGAATAAGATCAGCAGAGGCAGAGATTACTCAGAGGTTCATAACTCACGGAAACAGTCACTCCCTGCTCAAAAATTATATTTTTGGAGGAACATATTTACATTCCTTATGTGCCTTATGCTGATCATAATGTTCATATATTTATTTTTTTTAAAAAAATAGTCAAAGAGAAAAAGGACACTCAACATATTTCTGTTAATATCAGCTCCCAACTTACTTCTTCCAGAACTGTTTCTCAACATCTCCAAAGAAGTTGCACTCCAATCTGTCTTATAATAGTATCAGTAATTTGTTAGGGTTTTTTCCTTTTTTTCTTTTTTTCTAAAGAATATAAGTGTCCCCAGGGAGCTTCTATTCCCTTCCACATACACATGTACAGTCCCCTCAGGCACCAAGAACTACTTCATTCAGAGCATTTTGTAGTGCTTTCTTCCACAGTGTAGCACTGGCAAACCTATTAAAAGCAGCATCACACAATGTTCTTTCACACAAGAAGGCAGCACAGAGGATCCTACAAAAACAGAGCTATGAGTTTAAATGAAATCTTGCACAAAGCAACTCTGACAAAACAAAATATTTTATGGTACTAACTGAGAGAAAGAAATGTTTGGTGTTGATATGGCAAATGGAAAAAATTTTGGCATCATTTTATTCTCTCCATGTAAGCTAGATTATTTCTGTGAACAAGGCCAGTATGAATTCCTGTTTGAATTCAAGGACCTTTCAAATTCATCTTTATGGCAATTTCAGACATATTTTGTTCCTAGTGATATAGCCCCTACTTGGTGTTTCAAGGCCTTGAACCTTAAATGACAGAAGTCAGTGTAGCTTCAATGAAATAATTTTTCTTCAGCTATAGAGCTGACATCCAGTCAATAGTCCTCTTGAAAGCTCCTGGTGAATATTGGTAAAGTCTTTTATGAAACTTTTTGGAATAAGTAGCTGTTGGGGGAAATTTCTAAAAGGTAAATTTCAAACCCTAATTCCCCTTGACTTTTACTGAATGTCAATGAGACTTTGAGTCATAAATTCAGAAATAATTAGTTGCTGAAATAAAAGATGAGGCAGGTAGTGATATTCTAGAGGAGAAAAAAAAGGAAGGAAGAGAGAGAGAAAGAGGAAGAGAGAGAGAAAGAGAAAGAGAGAGAAAAAGAAGAGAGAAAGAGAGAAAGAGAGAAAGAGAGGAAGAGAGGAAGGGAGGGAGGNAGGGAAGGAGGGGAAGGGAGGGGGGAAGGGAGGAAGGGAGGAAGGGAGGAAGGGAGGAAGGGAGGAAGGAAGGAAGGGAGGAAGGGCAAAGCATCACCAGCTGGACGAGGGAGGGGATTGTCTCTCTCTGCTCTCACCTGGAGTGGCCTCACTTGGAATCTTGTGGCAGTTTTGTGCATCCCCGAATAGTAAGGATATTAAGCCTTTAGAGAGTGTCCAGTGGAGGGAGATGGAGGAGACAGAGGGCCTTGAGGAGAAGCTGTATGATGAGTGGCTGAGGTCACTTGGCTTGTTCAACCTGAAGAAAAGGACATTGAAGGGAGACCTCATTACAGTTTACAGCTTCCTCATGAGGACAGAAGGGTGATCAGTGACAGCACTCAAAGGAATGGTCTGAAGTTGTGTCACGGGAGGTGGAGTTCGGATATCAGGAAAAGGGTTTTCTACCAGAGGGTGGTTGGGCACTGAAACAGTCTCCCCAGGGAAGTGGTCACAGTGCCAAGCCTGTCTGAGTTCAAGAAGTGTTTGGACAGTGTTTTCATGCACATGGTGGTATTGTTGGTGCTGTACTGTGAAGGACCAGGGATTGGACTTTGAGGATTCTGTTGTGTTCCTTTCAAATCAGGATATTCTATAAGTCTACAAGGTAGTCTCAGTTAGCATCTGAAGAGAGGTCAACAGGCAAAGGGAGATACCCAGAACGGGTGGTGG
>VYXB01008639.1:0-22441 GCA_013397135.1 Pachyramphus minor | reverse complement strand
GGGATGCTGCACCGCATTTTGTGAAACATGTCCACCTAAGCTTTGTTTCTAATTCCCAGGAAAGAGATCCTGATCCAATGGCTGTTTTGGGACATGGGTTAAAGGAATGAGTTATGAGTTCGTTGTCAAGACCACCTGCAAAGGTAGCTCTCCAGCCAAAAAATTCCATATCATCCTAAGGAGTAAGCAGAAAACACCTCATTAGAACATAGCACTCCCTGGGACATGAGGCAAACCACAAATATTTTGGTTAAATATTTCAGAATGGACTGAGCTGTAGCAAGACAACCTTTGGTATAACACTTTAACCTGTGATGTGGAGTAACCCAGTGCTACCTCCAGCTCCACAGTTTGTGCTCTAAGGTTTCAGGCAGCAACACCCAATAGGAGGTGGTCTTCTCCTTGAAATGGCCTTCCCCTGCATCACATACAGTCCTGGTTAGTGTTCCCTCCAAGGAGCCTCTGTCGCTAAACAGTATCTCCTGCTTTTTATAAGGGCTGGATAAGTCTAAACAGCAGAGTGGGATGGTTTGGAATTGCCACAGAAGGATGGGAGACAGATGTAAGCAGTGCTGTGCTTGGCAGTGCTGAAGACAGTCGCAGCCTGATATAGGAGAGACTTTGTGATAGTGTGTGGTGACTGTGGTGATACAACGTGTCTTCTATGTCCTTTTTTGGAGGCACAATACCGGTCAGGTCACCAAGTCTGATCCAGTAAAATATTCGTACTTCTATTGATTGTTTGTAAGAATTAATCCATTCATAATTACACTTTCATATATCTATTTTTTTAATATAATTTAACTTTAAATTTATTTCAAATCACTTTTTAAAGATTTGTGTTACATGGTCATTGAAATCTACTTAAGCTTCTAGAAATTTCACTTACAGTTTTGAGAACATTTCCATTTCAAGATAGCACTTAATATATTGCATACTGTTTGATTCATATCACTGGTTGTAAACAGACCTAATTCCTCCTTATATGACTCAAAAGATTTCCTTTACAGCTTTTCTGAAAAAAATCAGTTTCAGACAAGGTGAGGGAATATTTACTAAGGTTATATTGTTAGATACAAGTGACCTCCTAACCATTGTAAATAATAAGAAGGATGAATTTCGGTTAAACTCTATAAAAAATTACAAAGTCTTTCTAATTTAGGTGAGTTTCCTGAAAATTAAAATTATAATTCATTAGAATTAGTAACAAGGAACCCCTGAACAAAATTTGAATTCTAAAGGAAATACAAGTAATAATAATGAACTGATGATACAAAGACTGACATTTAACCAGTAATCCTTACCACTGAATGTTTGACACTGAGATAATTAAATGTAATTTCAGTTATATGACCTAAATGAAATCCAAGGTGTACAATAACAACATATCTTTTTCATAATATTGCAGTTGGATAAATAGAAAGTATAATTAAAAGTGGTTTGCATTTCTAGTTTAATTTATTTCTTTATTTTCTTTTTTAAATTTATGTAAGGTATTTACCCATCCACACTGTTCTTTTTTCCAAGTACTTCAAGTAAAGCAAAAGCTTGAAAGATTTCAATAAGCTCTTGCCCAAGCTTTGCTGAGTGTAAGTATCACATTTATCTGCATAGTCTCTGTGAGTCACAAATTACAAGTGTGAACTTTTTGGCGAGTAACTTTATTATTTGATGGGAAAACTTGAGGAATTTATTTTAAAAGTGAAGGTAGCCAGCAGAAACAAGCAATTGCCCTCACTGATCACTAATGGCAATACAATCCAAGTAAAGACACACTAAAAAAATTTAAAAGAGAAAAAAACAAACCAAACCAAATGAAGCCAAATAAGCCAAACCAAATCCAAACAACAACAATGAAAGAAAATAAATCCAGAAATGTGGCTAAGTTTATGTTCTTAAATACATTGTGTAAACCCTTAATTTCACTTGGAGTCACTCCTTAGGCAAGCAGCTACCCCAGAAACGGAAAAATTACTCGTGTGAATAAGTGATTATCAGTGCAAATAAGGAATTCACAGTTTGGCCCAGGGGCCATTCTTTAGAATTATTACCTCTGAGTGTTAGATACACTTCGTCACAATAATTATAAGTTGTATATACAGAGGCTCAGATGAACAAAAGTAGCAAACCTGCATCTCTAAGGCTCTACTTAAAATTCAGCAACAGTAGTAAGTGTTAAAACTGTGAAATATAGTTGAGACTAACGTACAAATACTCAGAATTCACCTCATTTCAGTGCTGTGCGTGACACATTTTACATTAATGGTGTTTTTCTTATAGCTACATACAGAAAAGTTTGTCAGCTCTGAGTGGAGGTTTTGTTACATATTTCCTGGTATGTTGGGTCCAAAACATGCTCTTGGGAGTAATAGTGGAAGCTAATTTGTTTTTATCCTCAAGGGAAGCAAACGGATTGTGTGTGTTTCATCCTATCAGAGAGTAGCTAGAATATGTCCTGTTCTTCTAGTGCCATAACATCAGGCTGTGCTTAGTGACCACACCAGGAATGACACAGTGGTAATGATTAACTGATATGAGTTGGGAGTCATGAGTGTTGTCCTGCTCCTTAGCTCCCAGAGAACCTCACCAATGAGGAAAATTCCTAAATGGTTGATCAGAAATCAGAAGGGTTTTCTGCTTTCCATTTTCAGTGTGTTAAGTGCTGCTTAAAACATAACCCTGTGTGTAGATAGAGGTTTATGCACTTCATTTCTTCCAGGAAGATAACTATAAATAACAAGAGGCTGGATAATCTTCAAAAGGTTTTGATATAGTTTTCTTGACAGTAGAGGACCAAATGACAGCTGAGTAACATTTGTTTTGCTCAGGGGGATGGAATCACAAGGTATTGACAATTTGGTTTTAGGATTTCTTGACATATATTTCTTGCCCTTTCTTTCAAAGTGTTTGTAGTGATGACTTTCATTAATTTGGAATCTTTCTTACTTTAAGCATGGTGTTTTGGGTTTTTTTTTAAATGTAATTCTACAAAATAAAGAACAATTATTCTATACTTTAGCAGATATTTTGTTTTTTGAACAATATTTCAAGAAAAAAGTATTTATTTATTGAAAATGAATATGTTTGACAATTTAAAATGTCGATTTTTAGTGGGTTTTTGTTCCAGGGAGGGTTCAGAGGGGTGCCAAAATGGAAAAACAACACACTGCTGAAAGCTCAGAAAACCCAATATTTATTACTAAGAAGTGGCCAACAAACCAAGAAATCGAGAGACATGAAAGAGGAAAGGAAATAAGCCCTCAGTAAAACCTCCCACTCACGCAGGTGTTACCTACGAGGTCGCCTTACCGACCCCAGAATGACCAGTATTTCCCCATGGCAGAAAATGCATCCTTGGGGTGTCAGGCTCACAAGGTAACGGGTGTCCCCGCTGAGGCAACATTGTCCTCCATGTGAAACTTGCCAGGAACACTCCCACAGGTGCTGTCTGCCTTTTATACAATTTAGCTGGTTACATCTACCTGGGCAGGTGTGGCCAGCACTGCCCAGCCAGAGGCCTTCTGTCCCTCCCCCCGTTATGTCAGTGATGTCCCTTCTGCGCACGCGTGATACACCTGGAGGGGTCTTCCCTAAATGAGTCTGGGGGTTCACTTCATCTCCCTCCTCTTCACTTTCTCCTTCAAGTGTCCTTGGAGGGCCATCAGCCAATAGGAAGATACCAATTAATTTCAGTTTATACAAAGTGCTGTCTTCAAGGATGAAGTTTTCGTTTATCAGGTCTTGTTTTCCCACTACTGGGCAGGAAACAGAACAAACTTTCACAGGTGGCTGGGGCAAACACAGACCAGAAGAGAAAACATCCACATTCCCCAATACAGGTTTTTTGGGTTTTTTTTCCCCAAATTTGCTTAAACAAAGTTTTAATATCCTAAAAAAATAAACTTACAAAGAAATGATATTGATTTGATACTTGTTTAAAAACCTGTAAAATATATAGCTGGCATTTTCCTATCCATGTTTCCCATTCTAATTCTCGTACTTTGTGTGCTTGTGTGTGGTTATTTATGGAGTTAAGCTGCATAGATTTTTGTAGCCGTCCATTTTATCACAGGAGAAGAATATGTGTGCGACTTGCAGATTGGAAGATTGGAAGGGGTGGAAAATAATGAAATAAATATTTCTACTCAATAAAATATCTAATCTTTTCAAGAAGGAGCAAGTGGACTTCATCTTGCAAAAGGGATGTCACAGTGTTGTCCACCTTTCTGCATTTTTCTTCCACCTTCTGAGTGTTTCTTCCATTTCACATTTTCCAAACCTTCACCCAATGTGTTGTTCTTGAATGTGCTATATAAAGGCACTTTCCAAATCTCCAGAAGGCTTTCTTATGTATTAGTATTTTTAATCCAATGAAAGGTAGAAGGCCTTTAGAGGACAAGTCTTTATTGTACTAAGGTAATCAGAAAGTAAGGGGAAACAACAAACAAACAAGCTACTCAAAAGACTTGCAGATGGAACAAAGAAGTTAAATGTTCGCTATGTAAGTTGGAACAGAAGTTCAGAGAAGCAGCGACATCTCTTTGAGGTGATGCTTTACTTGATATAAGAAAATACTTTTTACATCTTTATTAAAAGAAAAAGATGTACAGGACTCTGGTACACCTGTGATATTAAAAAAAAAAATCATGGGTCATTTTTAGACTAATGCTAGTAACAAATTAGAAATCTCTTCATTCTTAGAAGTGCTCTAATCCCTAAATTTTTTGAAACGTTCAGTCGTTGTCTTTATTCATTGAAAAACTGTCTATTTCTGTTACATGTCCTTATGGTTTTAGCTCATAGTAATCTCAGTCTATAATTGAAGAAATTATCACAATTTTGAACAATAATGACTCTTTTGGTACTTGTAAAGGTGAAAATTGCAAAATAAAAAGGAGATTTAGACTCACCTCAGGTGACTTTTAGCCGTATTACTGAGTTGTCTAAATAAAATATCTAAGTGGTTTTTTTCTCCCCAGACTCTCTACACAGTTAATAGAGAGAGGCTGGGATGTCTCAATATTGATTTCTCTTATCTATCAACTGAAATACAATTTTAGAATTTTTTTTCCCCTCAATGTTCACCACTGAGGAAGATTACAAAATTTTGCTCTTAACTTAAACTTCTATTAGGTGTCTGGGAGCCCCTGGTGGTCTAGTGGTTAAGGACACGGCACTGTAACTGCCGAGGCCCGGGTTCGCTTCCCGGTCGGGGAAACTCCCCGGGTAGGTGGAGCCCGTTAGCCCTGTAAGGCGATCCACCTACGTCCTGAGGACCTCGCTGCCACTGTCCAAGCTCGCTTGGCCCCGGCAGATGAACCTTAGGATTAAAGGGTGGGCTCAGTTCTGCGCGCACTGTGTCCCACCTAAAATAAATCCAATGCGCAGGCTGGAAGGCGTACAAAGACCTTCCTCAGATCTTCGTTTGCGAAGTCTGGCCATTAATTAATTAGGTGTCTAATGTTAGACAGGGTGAATCTGGCTTCATTTTTGCAATTCGTCCCCTTATTCATAATGTCATTACCCAGCTGATCGAGAAGTGGTTGGATGGGAAAGTATTTCAGAAAGTTTGCCCTGTTTGCAGATAAATAACCTAACATCACCTTTTTAGGGGATTTTCTTTTTTCCTTTTTCCTTTTTTTCTTTTTTTGGAAGAAAGATGTTCTGCCAGAATAAAATTATTATTATTATTATTATTATTAATTCTTCAACCCACTATATGGATATTTTCTTTAGCCCCCCTGTCATTATCTGAGATGTCTCATCCTGTACAATGGCGTTCCACAAGTTTTGATACAGTTCTTTTTCTAAAGAGCGCTTTTTTTTTAAAAATCAAATGTCAGCCATTTGATTATACAGAACTTGCCCTGGCTTCTCTTCCAACTTTTGTCTAGTATTATATAAAACACATGGTAGGGTGTTATAAAGAACAAATGTTATTTCTTATTATCCAGCCAATCTTTAGATACTCGAACTTTGTGAATAAACATTGTTTGAGAGGGGAAAANGGGGTAGAAATTACATGGTACACTTTAACATCTAATTCAAAAAAAGGTCCCCGTGATTCATCCTTTCCAGCTCCAAGGCAAACAGTGAGATTGGTAGCACATTCATAATTCAACATGGTTAAATGCCAAGGGCCGAACAGAGAGCACCCTCCCGGCCAGTATGAGCAGAATGACATTCATGGTTGATTCAGCTCCTTGCAGCAAGCTGTGTAATTGGAAAAGCCAAGGGAAATGACCCCAGTCTCTGTGTCCTGCTGATGTCAAAATGCATTCGAATCACTCTGACAAGTGGCCAGTTTGGAGGCTTCCTTAGAATAGGGTACTGAGAGGAAAGGCAAGAGGAGTCTGAAGGAGCTACAGCACAGGTAGGGCACATATTGCAGAGCAGTTGAATTTGTGTCTGGGTTTTGAAAGGGATGGAGGAACACAGGCTCAAAAGAAAACATCTGTTTAGTGTAATTTGGTATCTTAATTACACTGCATGATGTGCACCAATGTGCTTAATGGCACTTGTAGTTAATAAATGTGTAGACACTGCCGTAAAGCTGATCAGTGCAATCAATAGGAATGGATAGAATATTTGAAGATGCTGACACTGTGTTAAAGCAACAAAAAAAAATACGATCTATAGTTTATCTCGTCTTGAAGGAAGGGGAAATTATAATCTAGAACATGTGTGAGTGGGAAGATCTGAAGCTCCCTGTCTTTTCGGAGCGTTCAGTTCTCTTTAAGGGGGAGAAAAGTTGTTTTGAGTAAATATCATCTATGACGTATTTTTCCTGTTAAATCAGTAATACAATACTTCATTTAGCTAAAGAGTGCCCAGTCAGGACTTTAAGAGTAGGTAGTACTACCTACTTAGTAAAAATAAATTATTGATAATACGTTGTTACTAATAATAATTAATATAATAATACCATTAATAATATATTATTATTAATCCATGCACACGATCTTGCCCAGCTGGATTTTTCCATCTGTTGTAAGAAGAAAATGAACAGCATTGAATAAATGAAGAAATTGGTTTCTATTCATTTCTTCTGAGCTATGGACTGTCACTTCCACAGTGAACTGTGGAATAAGGGTCAGCTGCATTTATAGACCATTTAAATTGTTCAGATATTTTTTGGGGAGGAGAGGGTGCCCAGCAAATTATGTTCTTTAGTATTTTCTTAGCATCCAGTATCAGTTCTTTCAGAAATTTATTATAATATGCTTCTCTGTGGTAATTTAAAGGACAGAGTTTCTTTTTACTAAGCTTGGCTCATTCTGTGTACAAGATGAATAGCATTTTTGAAGGGGTATTTTGGTTAATTTATTACAAGTTTTATTATATCCAGAGTATGCAGACGCTAATATTTGAATATAATGGTTGAAGATACATGGTCTTATACTTCGTTTACCTAAATCAGTTGTAATGTTGATCGTAAACAATAAATGCTTAATATTTGTTCAGATTATTTTCCATCTCCCTTATACTAGTTCAGGTGCAATATTTTAGTTTGTGTCATTGGTCAGAAACACAATTCTAAAAAAAAACAAAAAACCACACGTGTTTCATCTCTAAATCAATCCCTGGTTAGAAATAATTTTCCTAAATAACTAAATTAGTAAGACTTTCACACAGGGTGACAGAACCACAGCAAAACGCACATCATACGTGACAAATCTCACTTTTCTTTTCTCCCTCACATGAATGTTTAAGTGCAAACATGTATACACTTGCACGTTACCATTGACCCTTGCTTCTCAATAATACTTTATCTGAAGTGTTTGCTTTACTGCTAGAAACACTTCGACTGTCTTCTTCACCTGTTTATGTGCCTGCAGAGACACCTGATAGCAAAATTTTTTCAGTGTTTTGTGTACTAGGGTTTCTTTTTCTAATTTTTCTATTATTAGGCAAATAATTTGGTGATTAATTAACATCACAGCTTTGATCTTGTGCTTTTTTTGCAGACATAGCACACCCATTACCGTTGTTACCCAAATTGTGATGGCCTAAGTACATTGCAAATGAGACGACAGCTATTATCTGTAGCGTGTTACACTATAAGATTGATCCTGCTCCTGAAAAGTTAAAAAATATAAAGATAAAGCTTCTAAAATTTCTGAAAAAAATGATTGGGTTTGGATTTTTCATATACCAGTAGTTCAGAAAAGAATTAAGATTTCAGTTTAGGAAAAAACATATTTTATTTCCCAAGGGTGAAGACTTAGTCTGTTCAGCATGGAAAATGCCAAAAGAGTTATAGTTAAGGCATAACTAATGAGAGCTCTGAAGACATGAGTAAGCTCAGTGGTTACCTCTTAGAGTCTTGTTCTGGCTTTGATGTTTATGATCAAGGTCTTCAACTGAAGTAAATTGACACAATTCAATTCTAGAAAAGAAATGCATTTACACCAGCAGAATCCACCCTGTGGATTTACACATTTTAATAAGGATTACCAAATGATAATTTTTTGTGACCTTAATTCTGCTATGTAACACATAAATCCTTCAAAACACTGAGAGAGTGAAAGAAAGTGAGGGAGACCATGAAACATGGGAGCAGAACTGGGCATCTGGTGAATTTTTTATGCTGGCTCCCATGTCTAAGAAACCTGCATACTCTTGCTAGCATTTCCTAATCTCCTCTGCTTGTCCATGTGTGCCTGAACATGGTGTGTATTTTTATCTAATCGATTTCTGATGGGAGCTGCAAGGGATACTAGAGAAATGTAGTACCTATATTTATTTTGAGTCACCCATGTATTGGGCATCTAATTCCCATAGGTGCCTTTCAAAATCTAACTCCTAACTAGTTGAATGTATAATTCAGTACAAATTATTTGCTCAGCTCTACTCTTAATAATGATGCTTAGCTGTAGCTGAGTAGCATTTTTCATCTTCAAAGTGCTTTTCATTCATTAACCAATTCATTAACCTTCTAGATCTCACTAGTAAGATTTTCCTGATACACAGATTACATTTTGCTTTTGCTCTTATCCTTCCCATGGCTTTCAGCTATATACCCTCAGACTTTAACAACTCTTCATTCACTATCACTCTCTCATGGACAAATTCATTCCTGAGGTAACACTACTGAGGTTGACTTGAGTCAGCTTACATCACAGATATGTCTGACCCTTGCTGATGACAACATTCTTCAAATGGAGTCCTTGTAGATGTTTATTCAGCTCTCTACCCCCAGCTATCATTTGGCCAAGCTATACATATTTACTGTCGCTCTTTTCATCTTTCCTCATAAATCAATCCCTCCAGCCTCTCAGTCATGTTGGTTGATCTTGTCTTTATTACCTCCAATTTGCTCACAATTATGTAGTGCTTAATAGCTTTTCTGAATAACTTTAAGTCAAGGATGACACACGGCAGGGTAACGGCAGTGGTTGTGAAATAATTGCAAGTACTGGCAGTGCTCTGGAGAGGGGAAAATTTTGCTGTTGCCAATTATGTTGCTTTTTTACTTCTGCCTGGATGGTAAGAAACATAAGGAAAAAATTACTTCTACTAAATATTTCCATTCAAAGAAGAAAGAAAGAGACATATTCTTTTTCACCAAAATAAATTTCATAAAAATTTAAATAAACAGTTTTGATTTGCTTATGAAAATCACTGAAATATATTGTATCAAATCACACACCTAATAACTTTTTGGGAGTGGGAAATAGAAAACGTTCATTTACCCTGAACTGTCTTTGATGAGAGACATCAGTTTTACATTTATTCTGTTCTTAATGGAAACACCGACAAATAAATTTATAAATTACATTTTAAATTACACTTGTCTACATTTCTCTGTATTCTCCTTGTTTCATACTGTATGTATTTGTCATCTCATTACACAGGTTTTTCCTATTACCTTTACCTCCATTAATCCAATCAAAATACTTCTAAAAGCCGATTGCTTGCCCTGACTGCTTCCAAACTCTTTTAGAAAATCACATTTTATTTTCTTCCCAACTGTACTTTTTCCTCATCTTTATCTTTTTCCTCCCCAGGTTTACCCTACCCTGCCCCATCTGATTTCATCTCTTCTCCCTCTGATCTCTCCATCCCCTGCATCAGTGTCCTGAGCTTGGAGGTCCCTGCTGGCTTCTCAGGAACTGACTTCTCAGACTGAGACAAACTATGTCCCACCAAACTCAGGTCTCCACAGTGGGAGGACGATGTTCTACTACCATGCTAGGACAAGATGAGACACCTTCTTTGACTCAGTCTCTTTTTAGTCTCTGCTCTTGCTTAAAAGGGACACTATAATTATTTTTGTTCATGTAGGCGACTGAAATTTTAGATCTTACATAAAAATTAAAGAGTTGGAGAGATCAAGAACATCTTTAAGGAAACCCTAGAAATAGTGAATCAAATATAACTTAAGGTTTATATTGTAGCGTGATTTCTTTAGATGCTATAAAGCCAAACCCAGGGCATAAATTTCAGTTTTATATTTTTTATAATGAACATAGCTCTCTTTTTCTATGTGTATACATCTGTGTAAGGCTCAGTGTGGTATGGGGTACATTATGTTGTAAAAAAAAGTGTGAGTTTGAGAGAACTGATTTGTTATACAAAGAATGCCAACTGAGTTTAAAAATATGTTTCTCCACAGAAAAACCAGCAGGACTGGGAAGTCTATCATATTGATAAATATGATACATGAACAATGTTTCATTTACATACTGAAGTATTTCCTTGAAATTGAAGCCATATGCTTAGTCTACAATATCTCCTCATCTGTAATCTTTAATTGTCTGAAAAGTGTTTTAATTATTTGAAAAGCAGTGTGTTTGCAATAGCAACTGGTATGTTATTACTTATGCATGAGAAATTCAGTCATGACTCAACTTGTTTGGATTGTTAATAATGTCTGAGTTAAAAATCCCACCAGGGTCAGTTTGAAAACCTAAGTAGAAACTCATATTACTGTTATTATTAATATTATCAAACCGAAAGTTGAAAGGCAAAGCAGAAAGCATTATGCATATATGTAAAAAAGATGTTCCTCTGCAATGTTTGATATTGACAGATATGTCTATAAAGGTGGCACACAGGGGGAATGATAGTAAGAAGAACTTTAATTGAATCTGAGCTACAGCAGACTTCTGAAGATTTTGAAGAGAAGCAATTTCAGTCAATTAAATTTGAAGCAATTGAATTAAGTGCAAGAACAAGGATGTAAAACCAGTAACATTGGAGTTCTAGAACTTCACCTAAGACCTTAAACTCAGTTTTCCAAATTTTAAAGGTTTTTGCATCTACAAACACTGGCAGTATTATCAGAAGTTTCAAAAGTTTGACAGACTTAATGAGAAATGTTCTAAAAAAGTCTTACTTTTGCAATCCACTATTGTTAGCTTAGAAAGTCTCTATACTGATAAATGTACATTAAGAAGACATAATAAAGCAATAATTTTCCTGCTTTCTCTACATTTTTCTTGAGCATAAGCTATTGATCACAACTGGAAATAGATGATGGGCCAACTTGTTTCATGACATTATCCAGAAAGTGACCTCAAAAAAGTAATTTTTTAATAACCAGAACAGAGCTGTCAGATCTTTAGAGACACTTTCCTTAAAGTACAAGAAGTCTTGATCCACAGGCGTAAGAAATCAGAAAAAGAAGTCAAGAAAATGGCAGCATGCATGCTGGTAAAACTAAAGAGCAAGAAGCAAATGCACAGGCAGTGGAAGAAAGGACAGGTATCCTTGAAAGAGTTTAGGGATGCTGCCTGGGTATAGAGATATAGGGATCCCTGAATATAGGGATCCTGTATAAGGATGAGGTCAGGAAGGTCACAGCACAGCTGGAGCTTTACTTGGCAAGGAATGAAAAGAATAGTAAGAAGGGGTACTACAGGTACATCCCTTCCTGATGAGCAAGTCTGACAAAGAGGTAAGATACATTAGAAGGAGGCTGAGGTACTCAACAAAGCTTTGCCTCAGCCTTCATGGGTGATTTTTCTTCCCACACCTCTTAAGTGGATGAACCACAAAACAGGGACTGGAAAAGCAAGGTCCCTCCCACTGTGAGAGAACAGGTTCATGACCACCTGAGTCTAAGGGACTCAATGAGATGCATCCCAGAGTCCTGAGGGAACTGGCTGACGTACTTACCAAGACACCCCCCATGATGTCTGAATATCATGGCAGTCAGGTGAAGTAACAGCTGACCAGAAATAGTACTTGTATCTATATTTAAAAAATTTAAAATGGTAATTTAAAATTGTATCTATATTTAAAAACAGTAGAGAGGAGGTAACTGTGAATGACTGATCATCAACATCACCTCTGTGCTTGGTGAGGTCATGGAACAGCTCCTCCTGGCAGGACAGGGAAGTGATTTGAGACAACCAGCATGGCTTCACCAAGGGCAAGTCATGCCTGACCAACCCAATGTCCTTCTATGATGGAGTCATTACACCAGTAGATGAGAGAAGAGCTAAGGATGTAATTTATCTGGACTTCTGTAAGGCCTTTGGCACTGTCCACCACAACATCTTTCTCTCTAAATTGGAGAGAAATGGATTTGATGGGTGGACTGTTCAGTGGATGAGGAACTGCTGGGATGGTTGCCTCCAGAGGGTCGTGGTCAATGGCTCAATATCAAGATGGAGATCAATGAGAGTGGTGTCCCTCAGGGGTCCATATTGGCACCAATAGTGTTCGAAGCCTTCATCAATGACAGGGACAGACAGTGGGATCAAATGCACCCTCAGCAAGTTTTCACACAGCACCATCCTGGTGGTGTGGTTTACACGCCTGAAGGACAGGATGTGAAATGATTTTAACTACAAGTTGGCTGCAGCAAATGTCAAATGAGTGGGACAAGCCAGCATGTTTGCTAATTGGCTGTGACTAAAAATCATAGAGGACTTGAAGAGAGGAGAAGCTGGTTGTGGGAAAAACGAGATTTACTACTTTATTTGTTGACCAAGCTGCAGCAGACACAAGTGAAACTAGTGCCTGCAGCTCAGAAATTAAAAGAGAAAGAAAGAAATGGAAAGGAAGGTAGGGCTCCAAGAATGATTACTGCTGCATAAGCATTTTGTCATAAGCAAAAAAGGAAGGCAGACCAGATAGGGGCCTCTAACAGCGTCAGAGATAAAGAGGCTAAAGTTTAAAAGCACAGAAGTTTAACTGCCAGTGTTTATTTATAGCTTCACACATACGAAGGCACTGCTATTTCAGAGAAACGGCACTATTTTTTATATGTGTCAGTTTTGAACAGTCCAGACACAGTAAAAGTAAAATAAAGTGAACCGCATGTGTTAAGGAACAAATTTAAATAGCAATGGCTCTGAGAATAAAGTGTACATTAAAATAAGGGAAGAGGCTATAGCTCATTTAATTTGCAGAATAAATCTCTGACAAAGATCCCTGTCTCATGTACAGAGATGATATTAGGAGTTGAGAAAAAGATATAAGCCACAGTCTGATATAATAGGTGTGTTGATATGTATGTGTGTATAAATACTGCCACTTATCTATCCCACTAACAATCAATCCATCAGTAATACATGCACAATCATAAACAGTCATGTTTATTTTATTCATTAATATACAAAGACTTGCCTATTAGCTATATCAATACTTTATTTGGCAGTAAATTCTTTGAGGCAAGGATTTTTCTTGTTTTTATACATTGCACATATATAGCATGGAGAGATAATTGGTTCTATAATGATAAAAAAGTTGTGCTTCCTTGCCACCTTATTTTTTACTGACATTATCAGAGTTGCTCAATAAATGCCAGCTCTTCGCCCTCTGATACACCACTTTTACTCATTATATGCCACATGATTTATAGAGAAAAGAAGTAGTAGATCATATTAAAAGTATTTTAAAAGTTACCAGAACTTCAATGGAATGTTGTTTTCATTGCCTATATTTCTAGAGGCAGTTTTCTAGCTGACAAACTATTTAAATAATTTGGGGGGTGGGGGGATAAACTTCTTTAAATGAAAGATGCAATATTGTTATTTATGCTCTACAATACACTTTGACTCTTAAGATGAAGAAAGGAAAACTATCCTAAAGATCCATCCCTATCTCTTTCATGGCTAACATGTGTGTTATTTATAAAGTGATGAATTGTATGTAGACTTCTCTATTGATTACAGAGGCATAAAGAAGGAACATGTTTTATGACGAATTTTTGACTTGGGCTGCTTTCCATTGCCGTATCTCTGTCAAGGGAAAGTTTAAGTATTTCAATTTTTATGCCTCTCATTCATGGAAATTGCCTTTCTCTGAGATATCATAAAGACAAACCCCTCAGTCTTTGTAGTCTGCTGCTGTAGTTGCCTTAGGAAGATCAAGCCCCACACTCTGTGTTTGTCCCCAAGAGCCCAGACACCTCTCTGCTTCCAAGAAATGGACCACAGGCTTGGTGTTTGCCCCACAGCAGGTAACAAAAGGGTAGAGAGGGCAGCTCAGCATTGTATTGTAAAGGGGATGCAAACAGTACATTATAGAGAATCAGAAGTGGCTCTGAGAGATTCAGTAATTAGTACACAGGTTTTCCCAAATTAGGGTACTTTACTTCCTGGAACTAACAGGGCCAGAGGGCTACTGGAATTCAGCCTGGCACCATCTAGTTTTCCCACACTTATAGAAGGTGAGATCTGGGGTTTTTTCCTATAAACCACCTTTAAAAGAAGGTCAAAAAATTTAAATCTGGAGTAAAATAAAAAGGTGGACTTTGATTTAGAAACAACATGTGTTGGCTTTCTTCTGAACAAATTGTTTTTGAATTGAGGATTCCCACTGCACGTAGTAAACTGCCTCAGAACTGCCTCAGAAAAGCTTAGCCTTTTTTTTCTCTCATCTCTCTTACTACAGCAGCTGCTGAAAAAATTGATACAAACATGCATTCTTGATATTTTTCTTATTTTTTATGTTTTTATTTCCTATTTATTGCCTATTAATTTATAAAACTGTAACATTATTTTCTGGAAAACCTAAACCAATCACAATTCTCTCATTTGAAAAAAAAAAAAATCCTACTTGTCTCAGAAAGGAAAAGTTTCTTGTTAATCATTGATTTCTGTGTCTTCTTTATTTTCTTTCAGTTTCCTTATTAAGATTAAAAAAAGCCCAAAACAACAAACAGTTCCTTTCAATATTTCAACAGAACACAAAAGTAACAAAGACTGAAAGAAATCATCTCAGTTGTTACTCTTCATTGCCCTTATCCTTTTCACCCTTTTCTCCTAATGATTTTATAACACAAAAAAAAGAGGCTAAACTCCTAAGATTTTGATGAACAGTTATTTTTCCTTATCTAGCAATTGGTCTCTTTGATTTCAGAAGTCCTGCTCATAAAGTAAGATACAACAAGGTATTATCAAGGATATATTAATAAATAACAATTATCTAAATGACTAAGAATCTTGATTTTACATAAAAAAGATCAGATTGTTTTAAGATTATATGCTTATAAAGAAGCAAGCAACGTTGTAAGAACTCCCAAATCTAATCTATTTAAATCTTTCCCTTAGTACTGAAGGGGACTAATCAGTGCCTTTTTACCTTCTTAGTGAGAATAAGTGAACACTATTTGGTTACTCCCCCATTTTCCATCAGGCAATATTATATGGGTAGTAATTTGCTACATGTATGAAGCATAACTCCTTTCTCCCAGGAACAAACAGAAAGAAATGAAATCACACCTATTCAAAGAGACTTCAACCCTTCTGGGATATTTCTGCAGTAGTTCACTGTGCTTCTGACTTTCACTTTTCTCAGGGCTCATTCCAAAATCAATCTGTAGCCTTATATGTGTTTATATAGCATTGTATTGGCACATCTAACTATACAACAGCACCTCTTTCCCCCCATGGTGACTTCCAGCATCTTGCCGCAAAAGATATTTTTGGGATGAGATTTTGCCTGCCAGTTATTCTGCAGTGACTTTGTAAAGGTCAAAGAAATTACTCTTGGTTTGTTCTAGGCAAAAACTGACATACCCGTGTAGGGGTAAATAAAATCCTCTTGGATTATACAGACATTAAAATAATGATTTTGTTTGTTTGTTTGTTTATATATAAATATGCATGTGTCTGTGTGTCTGTGTGTGTTATTTCTCTCCCCCAAATCACTCTTAGACTTTCACCACAGCCTCTGTCATAACTGAAAGGAGAAGACAGTTATCTCATGACCTGAAGGCATTAGCCAAATTATCATGGATCAGACATCCGCAAAATACAAAATGAGGTTTCATTTGACATAGACATTTACATCAAACATATACAGAATAATTATTTCCACTGGAGCATTGATGAATCAACCAATGGCAATTTAATGAGAATACTGTCTGTCCTTGTAAGTTATATTCCCCTTCAGTTGCAAAGGTGCTAGCCAAGCGCATTGTATCACTCAGTCTTGTCAGAGTAGATGTTCTGTCACTGATTAAAGAGCTGGATGTCCTCTTTAGTCACAAAAACATTTCATGGAATAACCTTGTTTCTGTCTTAATGGATTCTTGCAATGTAATGAAAGGCTCCAAACTGGACTTGAAGAAACCCTCAGAGAGACAGAGAGTGTCACTTCTCACTTAGTCACCGCTGGCAATTGCTGCCACTCTGCCCATAGCACACCTGAGAAGAGATGTACAAGTCATTTAAAAGGCACATTCCGTCAAATGCATAATGGGCAAGAAAAGCATCAGAGGAGTTTTTGCTCCCTTCCCCCTCCCCAGCCTCCTCAACTTTCAGATTTCTCAGATTTGTCACAGCCAAACGAGGGGGTCAGGCATAAGAACGAATATTTGATATCGCTGTGTGAGCTGCGTGTGACATGCTGATGGCACCTTGGTAATCTGTGCCAGGTAAATGATTTCCCAGGGTTTGCAGGGAGGAAGTGGGAAAAAAGAAAGGAGAACTGACAGTGCAGTTTCACTCCACATCTGCTGCCAATTTTAAGGAGTCACTAATTCACAAACTATATGGTAAGCACATTTAACTGTTCTAGCATTTTTCTCATGCTTCATGAAAACAGAGATAATAACTGGTAAACCAACTGTAAAATTAAAAGAACTAGATGTTGCCAATAAAGACCATCATTTCAGGAAAATAAATTTGTTTCTTGGAAGCTGATCTCTAACGTATGCTTTAGGTGCCCACAAGAAAAGCAATTCAACTGGAGAGTAAATTGATCTTGCTCCACTGGTTTATATGAACAGAGCAAAAAATATACACCAACAGGTTATCACTTAATAACTCTTTGTTTCTCTAATATTGAATCAATAGCAGGATCACTTGGAGTCATCAAATCTTGAAGTGCAATGTAAAAAGTAATTCAAGGACACACGCCTGTAGACACACACACACACACGTACACACACGCACCACTGAAGGAACAAACATTTCCAAGGCAAAGCGTTCCATCACACTTAAGACAATATTGGTCTTTTGAAGATAAGAAACAGCAGCTTAATATCTTCTCACAGAACTCATGGTCCAAAGCATCTGCTAGTATAATTCTTCCTATTTCTGTGGAGGAACTGGTTGCATGGGCAGCTACAACTGTGTTTTAAAACACACACACGCTGTGCGCGAGGTGATCTCATCTCCCTGGTATTCACAGACAAAACGATTCAAAGCTGCACCAGGGGAGGTTCAGACTGGACATTGGTAAGGATTTCCTAATCGAGAAGATAGCCAGACATTGGAACAGACTTTCTAGAGAGGCAGCTAATGCCCCAAGCCTGTCAGTGTTTGGAGGTATTTGGATAACACCCTTAACAAGACACTTTTACTTGATCAGACCTGAATTTGTCAGACAGTTGGAATAGATAATAACTGTAGGTTCCTTCCAACTGAAATAATCAACCCTTCCATTCCATTCATAGAGGTAAGCACATATAAATGCTGAAGGTTTTTTTGTTGGGCCTAAAGTTAGGTCCACTTTGCTGATAATCTTAAATTGCTTAGAGTATTTTTTTATCTAAAATTTGAAGAGAGGCCTCCATTTGAGATCTTTTTCCTTAGAAAGAGAGGGGAGGCAAACTGATGGTGTGGTCACTGACTAAACTGCAGTTTCCAGAAACACCCTTGGCATGAAATTTTCTCAAGCTCCATCAAGGTATCAGATAGGTTCAGGACTTAAAGTATTGCATGTAAACTTCTTTTACTGCAAGTAAAGAGAAATAGGCAGGTTTAGGGAAATGATCACATGATATAATTTAAATGACTGCATGAGAATAAGGTAAACAGCATCTGAAATTATTTTTTTTCTTCCTTTTGGCAGTTAAAAATGCCTAAGGTTCTTAGCACAAAGAAAACTATCTACACTAAATAGATGCATCCAATGAAGGATTGGCACAAGACACAGACTTGTTCATACCCATACAGCCCACTAATTTGGGTTTAAGTACAATTCCTATCAACAACGGTACACAAGAAAGAAATTCCTCTGGAAAAAAATCAAACTATTTTAGCTTTTTATTGGAAAGGTTAACTTTCTTGGGAGAGAGCCTCACACTTAAATTGAGAAATAACTCTGAACAATCTGTGAAGTATTCAAATTCCCTCATTCCCAGGCAAACACACTCCAAGAATCTCAGTTAGAATCCCCTATATATCTGTATAAAGAAAAAAATTAATAAGCTCTCGTATCTCAACACTAGTGATACTGGTGTTGGCAATTTGGGGAATAACAGTATTTTCATAGCCAAAGTCTTAACTAGGCAAATCACTAAGATAATGTCTTTCTTTATTGCTGACCTATGAAAAAAGCACGTCCATGTGAGATGTAGATGACATTGTGTTGGTTATTTTTTGCATACAATAGATAGATCCTTAGGCAATGGGTCAGTTTAACGGCACTGAACATACTGTCACCAGCACCATCATACTGGTGGTCAAATTTCCACTCCTAGTGAGTTAAAAAAAAAAAAAAAAACACCAAAAAACAAACAAAAACAAAAACAACAACAAAACCCCACCAGAAACAGGAAAAAAGAAAGGGTTATATTTCAGGGACATGAATTAATTGGAAAGCTGTATTTCCAATACAGTTGATATTAAGCTTTTCCATTGACACTAGAGCTGTGAAATATAGCTGACTCAAGGGGTAGGAAAATAGAGGAATATGTTTTCCTGACAACTGACACATGGCCTGCTGTCTCCTTAAAGGGCTACTGGCCATCCACTCTGCTTCCTGACTCCCACAGGCCACCCTGAGCCTCAGCAGCTACGGGTGAATTTCAGCAAAGTTTGGCTGTTCAAACACAGTGCACTTCAACCAGGGAATGGGACTGGAAATCACAGACGATTGATTCACCTCACTGGGTTCCTAACATCACCTAGTTTGGGGATATAAATCAAGTCCTCTATTTCTCTTAGTCTAGAAGGAAGAAAAAAGGGATGTAACCCATTTTTATTAATTAAACCCACGTCTGTTTCTTTCTTATTTTTTTTTTCTTTCAAATTTTAAGTAAGGTTCAGTGCTAACCCTGACCCACACAGGTGAAAAAATACATCAGTTCTAGCTTTTTGCGAGAACTAGTTGCTTTATTAGTTTAGACTTTATCTCATGTTTGAGAAATAAAATGAATAACTGATAATGACAAAAAGACAGCATTTATTTTATGGTTTATGTATTCTGAGCACTGTAAATATCAGCAAATCAATCCCTTCTGACTGCCATTACTTCCAGGAGTCAATTCAGAGAAGAAGAATCTGAGGTCAAGAAGCCGCTTTCCAAGGGCTATATGCAGAAGCAGATATGATCTGATATTTTAGTGTCCTTATCACCATCATTCCTCCAGAAAAAAAAAAAAAAAAAGAAAAAAGATTCCTGAATTCATTTGTCTGCTTATGTTGCACTGAACCAACTTTCTTTGTGCATGTGTGTAAGAAGCTTCTAGAGGCCTCAAGAAGGAGATGATGCTTCCCAGTCTGGAACAGCAAGATCAGCCAGTATAAAAAAAAAATTTGTGATAAACACATTTATCCACTAGAGGATGCCTGGACAAGCTCTTCTGGGTAGAAAACAGATTCTTACGCTGAAAAAACTTCAGTGAGTGATTCTCAGAAGCACAAGTGTGTGGTGACAGGCCTAATTTGCGTTCACCATCACCAGTAGCAGGACTGAAAATAAAGCAGCAGTGAATGGGCAGTGAATGTGCACCATCAGGCATTTTAGCAGGCACTTCAGGAGGTGTCCCGGTGCTCATAATGCAAAGCACACAAGGAGTTTGGAGCCATGGGTCAGAAAATCAGAGTGAAACAGGGTGAAACGTGCTTTAAAGTTAAATGGATGCTTTACTGAGGCTAAAAAGTTTAAGCACGGGCTGATTGCACATAAATCAGCTCTACCTCTTTTCCATGAGTTCCCTGCTCCTCACCTGGTTCTGAAGAGTGTTATGCTTATGGCTCGGCCACAACTACAGTAGGTCTGCAGAAGGCAGTGGGAGCTGCCTCCTCAGGAGATGGGGCGTGGGGAACTGGACTTTGCAGGATTTAAACTTATTCTTTTAGAAAACTCTGCAGAATTGATCTGTACAGTTTGGCTTTGTAGGACCCCGTGACTCTAGCTCTCCTGAGGAATGGGGTATCACAATAGCTTTAACTTATCAGGGTTAAGAAATAAGACACAGAACTTCTACCAAGTTGTCATTTTGCTGCCTTGACAGGGTGCATGCTTAAAATCAGTACTGAGCAAGACAACTGAAAAGCAGTTCAGAAATTTTCCCCATCTGTAACAGCTCTGTATTTAGAATGTTCTCACCTTAAACAACTGCACTTCAATACACATGACAGCTATTGCTAATTCATTCAGCTTTTGCATGCACAATATATTTGCTCATCCTCTGGTGCTACCAAGAAGTTACTGTAAAATAAAATAAAAAAGAAAATAACTCCCAAGCCTAAAATCTCAAGTTGCAATGTATACTTTAAAGAAATATGTACAATTATTTTTATTGTTTGTGCCCAGTCTGTTTATTACCAAATGTTTAACAGGATGAAATTCAACAGATTGAACAGCTAATAGTACTAGGTATTGAATTTACAATTGAACAGAGAGTGGATGAGTCTATTATAAAGCTTGTCCAGGGAACGCATTTATGAGACATCCTCTAATCAGCAAAGAGAGGGGGCATGTTTGTCCTTTCTCTGTTGCATTGTGAGTTAGTGTTATTCTGAAAGACTGGCTTGTATCCAGGAAACAGCAGATGTGGGTGGATAGAATTTTTTCCCTTGCCTTTCACTTAAAATAGGTCAGTACCCAAAATATAATTATAATAAAGATAACCTGAACTGTTTCTTTGATAATTAAAATAATTGATAGTACAAGCTTATAAGACTCCTCCTCCAGTGTATCTTTCCTGATTCTAACTCAATGGCACACCTTTTAAATACGATTTTTTGCAAGCAGTGCAAATCTTAAAAAGTTTCACAGAGCTTTGAATATTTGATTTATTGAGTTGTTTTAATGCAGGTTAATTCATCTTGTACCTACTTTCTCTGGATACTGGAGGACCTAGTGATGTTGGTTTACATTATGAAAAGGAAACATTTATCTTGTTGTGATATTGATATTATCCTGTTAAGTTGTGATATTCAACTATTCCTAGTAACATTGAGAAGAGCTGATACCAACAAAATAAGATGAATACTTCCATTTTGTTTTAAAGCAAAATTCATGAAGATAGAGGTTCATGGCCCCTACTTGATTGCATTTTCTTTGCTCTCTCTGGACGTCCTATTATCAAATGAAAATGCAGATAATGGGCTATTTTACTCTTTTTCTGTCTAGATTGGCAAATCATTATCTGTGTCCTCTCATCCATTCACAGCACAGAAAAATTATCTCTTAATACTATTCGATTTTCAACAACTACGCAATACTGATATATATGCAATCATTTTATCCACAGATCTTAGAAGTATTTATAAAGAACTTTAATATTATCATTTTCTTTTGTCATATACAAAAGGACTATGACATTCTCTTGACAAATGTAGAAACTGAGGCAGAAAACCTTAAGACTTTTCCAAGGATATCAAGCAAGTTTTAGATCTTCAATTATATTTTTGGGATAACAAAAATATATATATATATTGGATTTTCGGCCAAATAGGTCAGACCACAAAGTGGTCTTAAAAGATGGTGCTTACAATTATAGCAGAACATAGCCTATAATTTTAGCTAGAAATTTGAAAGTATCTAGTAATTTTAATATAAAAGAACTTTGTATTTAAGTCGCTAGAATACTCTTCCTATGTTATTCAGCAATGGAACATTTGATAATGTACTTTATGCAGTAAAGTGGATTAATACAACCCACTAATGGCTATAAAAATTTAAGCTGATTGATAAAAACGGTGAGATTTTTCTGGCATGTTATATAATAATTTTATGTCTGTAATATACAATACAATAATATTGTAATGCTATAATATCTCTATAAATACTATAATATTAT
>VYXB01008637.1:409516-430382 GCA_013397135.1 Pachyramphus minor | reverse complement strand
ACAGCCAGGCTCATAAAATTCTTGCCAGGTTTCATTTCCACCCAGTATTTGGCCTGCTGCAAGCACCAATTTAAGTCAGTGGTAGTGGAGTTTTTAGTTTGGGGAGCTGTACTCAAGCAGTGTATTGAAACAAGTAATGCATTTTATTAGAGCAAGAGAAATCTAATCTCATATAATGTGCTCTGCCATCACTTTGCTGTGTTATGACTGAAGATGAAGTTTCAGATCTGTCTTGCTCCTGACCTGGGCTTAATCTGAACGTTCACTATAAATGTGTGTAGAACTCCATATCTCATTACTGGTCTCCTGGGTTTTCTCTAAACACATACAGTGTATTAAAATGCAAGTTCATTAGGTTAAAGTGCTTAATTATTTTAAAACTCTTAGTGCTAGAGTCAGATGTCAGGATTTGATTAGCACTGCAGGGAGGCTCTGTAAGGAGCAAAATGGAAATAGCCATTGTCCTAGTATAGTTAAAATGCTATAAATATGTAAATAAGGACACAAATATGGGTCTAGATACACATGCAATATTTCTTAACTCTCAAATGAAATAATTAGCATAAGTTATTTTGATGTATCCCTATCTCTGATCCTTAATTATATCAATGCTGCATTATTTAATATTCCATGACAACTTGTCATAATCACATTCCTTTCAGTCTTGTTTATTGCTTTCTCTACTTATTAAAGTAACTTTTATTTGTGTATAGAGGAAAAATTAATATCATTTATTATTGATCCTTAATGCACCAAGATTTAGAGTCCTGGGACTCTCCCACAAGGTGTGTTACAAGGCTGAATTTAAGCTTAGAAAGAGTACTCTAAAATGATTAATGAGCCACTAGCCAGGGAAGAAATGAAAGTACTGTGTCTTACCATAGGAAAACATAATTATGTTACAGCAGGCAAGGGTCTGTATTTTTACCTTCCTTGTTTCATTGACATTCTTTTTTACTCAAAAAGAGTTGGTGTATAGGAAAGAGAGCAGAAGGCGATTTCCATGTGAGAAAGACCTATGATCAATGTACTATATAGGTTTTCTTACCAAGTGTGCATGGGCAGAAATGGAGTTACGTGGTTTTCAGTGCACTCCTTGCATTTCAGTCTCTGCAGTAAGAGGAAAGGGTTGTGTAAAATAACAAAAACTGCATTCGGTTTCATTAATCTCTTCACCTTCTTGAAAAAGAACAACAACCCAGCTACTTAATAGCAGCAAACAGGAAATGAAATTGGAAATGATCATTAAATTAATCTTGAGCTTGCAAGCCCATAAAGTTCTTTTGTTTGGCTATTCTTAGTTTCAAGGGGCAGCTGTGTCAGCCAGTAGCTGTTATTCTTCTTTCTTAGGGGTCTTTTTTTTTCTGTTTATGTTTTCTTTCTTTTTCATGCAAAGATTTTATGCTAAAGGTGTGGTTAATTTCTCTTAAGAGCTTGAAATATTATTATTTCTAGCCCAAGATGAAACCTGCCACGTAACACTGCACTGAAAGGTCCCTAACAAATGAAATTCCAGGTGTGTAAGTGTTTGTGATTTACAAAGGCTTGGGCAGTGGTAAATAAACATGCCTTTGGTACATGTGGCAGTGCCTGTTGCAAACTTTAGCTTGTGCCAGGCACTGCTGCAAAAGAATTTGATGTGCTTTTGAGATAAAGCAGCTCATCTCTTCTGCTTGGATGGCCACTGTTACACAATATTCATGATGGGTCTGCTCCACCGAGGCTGAGATATTTAATCTGCAGCTTGCTGGAGGGTTTTGAGACCTGTTAACAGGGTGAGGTTCAGGCAGGGAGCAGTATTCTGGTCTATTCCAGTCCCAAGTGTGACAGGCTTTGCTGTAAGAATATTTCACTTGCATGTCTCTCTCCCTCTCGTGACACTGTAATGAGATTTTTTACATGGCATCAAAATGGTTCCGTAAATAGCTAGGGCAAAATCCTGCCCCAGGGAAGGAAGCAGCAATGCCATCGGAGGGAATGAGTGAAATTCAAGTTTTTTGCCAGGTGGTCCTGAAGGCAGAATTCAGGAGGCAGAGCTGAACCTGATCATGTTCCCCTGTACAAGTCACCTGCAGCCACACATGAGTTGAAGAAATAGATGGATTCATCCATTGAACAATGGTGGTAGCAGAGGGCATTTAATCTTTTGGAAAGTAATGGTTCTGCATAGAAATATTGTGAAAGGAAAAATATTCCTGGTAGGAAGATGTTTTCTTCCCCCCCCCCCCTACAATATTAATGTCTCTATGAATAGGAAAAAACCCCCAAACAACATACAACAAAATATTTTCTTTCAAAACCTGTGTTTGGAAGAAAATCTAACTGAAGGTAGAAATTAAAAGTTCAATTCTGGCATCAACACCTTGTAGTTAGTGCTTCCTTATCACATATTTGAAATATTTTGAAAGGTAAACTTGAAGATATGAATTGGTATCCCATGTTGCTTTTTTCTCATTTATCCTCAACATTTTTTATTGCTTCTAACTTTGTTCAGGTTTCAGTTTCTGATTTGAGACACTGTATCCTCAAGTTCTGTCTTGCCCTGATGACTGCCTGAATTTTCTATCACTCATCCTAAAGTGTGTTCATACAGACACACTGCTGTAAATGTATTAACCTTTGGATTTCTGCAGATGTGTATAATTTTACTCTCCTACTCTTATGAGAGGAAAGGGATCACCAGAAGAGTACAAGCAGTGAGATGGTTAACTGGCTCCAAGACAGATGTTCATGTTGCTCTAATTTTGACAAAAGTACATTGGCTTCCTGTGAAGCAAAGGATTGATTTTTAAACATAGTATTTGCAGACCAAGCACTATGTGGCTCAAGTCCAGCTCTCCTGAAAGACTTATTAACAGCCCCTCACATTCTCTTTGTTCTTTTGAGAATCATCAACTGCTTCAGACACCTGCTGTAGCTTCCTGCGGTTCATATACCAGCATTTTTTTTGATGGTCGCTTCTCTTATCTATGGACCATTTATACTCTATTTTTAGAGGGTTTTAGAACATTTTTTTATGTTCTTCATTAGGTAATTGCAAGAAGCTACCAATTTTTTTCTGTAAACAAGAATTTGCTTGCAATTTCTGAGATTATGCTTTTCTAATATGCATTCAATAGATTTTATCTTCTCTAAAACATACTTATAAGAAATCTGTTCCAGATCTGATTTTTCGAAGTGGTTATTAATGCCACTATTAGTGTTTTTATTTTGGTTTATTTTATTTTATTTATTGTCACTAATTTATTTATGAACAGGTTTATAGAATTATCAGACATTTTAGTATTAAGATCTACCATCTTGCTGTGATCCATGGCATAGTTTTACACCATATAATACAGGAAATCCATCAGGACCATGTTTGCACAGGTTACAGCAGTGAGACTTGGACTGGCTTTCCAAGGACAGAGAATGTCTGACACAGTTTCTCTGGTCACAGTGCAAGTCGGGTTGCACGGCTCAGACGTTGGGGTCAGGCGTGTGAAGAAGGTAATCTAGGCATAATATTTAAACCAGTTTTGTTTTTAATAGGCTGTTGAATGCCATAGCAATATTTGTCTCTACAAATTCCTATAATTTTGTGTGCATACAGATGTACCTAAAAGGACCCAGAAGTTTTTCTTTTTTTTCACTATGAACCCCGCTGTATGTTTGCCCTCAAACACTCAATGGTGGGTGAGCAAACTTTAGCATAATGATGAAATTAGAGACATGCAGGAATAAGTGTGAGCCTTACAATCAGAAATTTCCTTATCACCGTCTTTTTTGTTGTAATTCTGTCACTTATTTATTTATGTATTTATATGTAAAAGAAATTCCCCTCTTCCCTTAATTTTTATGCATACTAAAAATGTGCATTTGTCATCAGCTGCAATAGTGTAAGCACAGACTAAACCTTAGCTTTCTATTTCCATTTCCAAAACACATGTTTTATTCCAGTAAATGTTCAATATAATGTCCAAACCTAAATCTGCAACTGATAAAATACACGTTTAAAGGAGTGTTTGGTCTCAGATAAAAATTGAGGGAAAAACCTAATAACAAAACAAAACAAAAACTAAACATTCAGCTTTCTGTCACTAATTTCATGACTTCCTTTTTTTGCAGAAAAAATATTCTAGAAATAATGTTATGCTTCAATTGCACTCACTTCTTATTTACTACCATATTCAAAGTTCCTCATCTTAACACTTGTAACATATTTTAAGCAAATAAGCTGCAGTTTACAGATGCTGAGAATTAGTTTTGGCGAAGGGATCACCTACAGGAAACATCATGTTTCCATTCTCTTTCAAATCCAGTGTTATTATTTAATGCCTTATTAAAATGTCCTCCAAAATACACTTGTTCTTATCCTGAAGAAATAAGTAATGCCAAAATTTCGCAGCAACTTACCATGGATTTCTAAATAGTTTTCCCAGGATATACGAAACAGCACAGTATTTTCCTTAATTTTTTTTTCTCCTTTACTTCTATGTATAAAACTGTAGAACATGGAGAAAAGATGTCTGTGAAACTCAAAAATGCCATGTACTACTCTTAGAACTGCTACCCTTTTTCCAAGGCTCCAATGATCACGTCAGAAAAAAAGCAATTCTCAGAGTGATTTCTTCTTCTCTCTGTCTTTCCTCTCATTTTTATTTCAGAAGGTAACTTTTCTTCTTTATAACCAGTGAAATTGATCCCATTTTATCACAATTTGGATCTTCTAATTCCCTGCAGCAGAGTCAATCTGCAGGGCGTTATGTTCGACATACTTGAGTCAGAGCTTAAATTCTAACTTTTGTCCTTGTTTAAGAAGGCAGAAAAATCTACTGGCATAAATTGACTGGATCTCACTGCCTAGATAAAAATGTCACTCCTTTAAAACTGAGTAACACCAATTGTGCAAAATAGCACCATGATGGACTGTAATAGAACAAAATGTTCCTAGAATGCCTAGCTTTCTTATCAGTTTTATTGTTTTCCATCTCTTGCTGAATTATAAAATGCTGCATGTGATTCAGACCATTTATTCAGACTGCTGTGAGAATGGTCTTCCAAAGCAGGGTTTAAGATATTTAATTTTATTATTTTACAGTAAATGTATGAAAGCCTGAAAGTAAACAGTAGGACAGGCATGGATAAATGACACAAATCAGACATTTTACAAATCAGAACCACTATGCTCACACTTAAGGCCAGTTACGACTCAGACTGTAAGCAATATTTTGTGGTGACTAATCATTAGGAAAAATAAGCAGCCATAATTTTTGTATCACTGCTGTTATCCATCCTTCTCTCAGGGTAAATTGCAAAGGAAATGTAAGTTTCTTTTGAAGTATGGCATCCTTTTTCCTACCATCTAATGAGGCTATCCAAAGGTAATAATGTTGAGGAATACTAGAGATAAAGCATTTAAATATATATTTACAGTAAAGTATAAAGAAGACAAAAGAGAGATTGATTCATGAAACAAAAAGCATGGGCTTTGGCTAGGGAAATTTTTCTGCTGTGCATGCAGTGGCTACAGCTCTGCTAAAAATGATCACCTGCAGAAAATCACACTTTGTAAGATCTCAAAGAAGCAGAACATTTTTTGCCCTGCAGCTTTTTTCTTTCATGAGGAAGAGAACATTTCATGAAGCATAGATCATTTCTGCGAGTGAATACTTGCTAAAGGTAAAATATCCCCCAACACTTCCATCCCAGTGCTAGGCACTGAAAGATTCAGAAATCTACTGCCTGAGTGCTGAAACATCTACTTGGCCTTAAAGTACCTGAAGTTGAGGATCAAGCAACGCAGAAGTTTAGCCCAGACAGATTCATGGTGGGTCAATCTATCTGCAGGTCTTGGGCACCACAGTCAGGTGGCACCTTGAGTAACATCTGCTGTTCACAGCTGGAAACAGGATCCTAGAGGGAGAATAAGTCCTTGGCCAGGGCCACTCTTTGTGATCTAAGGTGTTATTTTACTCATATGGCCTGTCCCTTCCATCCCTATAAGCTGAGATATTAAAAATAAAATAAAAAATAAGAAAAAAATTATGCAGTGTACCCTCTCTCATGGGCACCTGAGCCAAGAGTGATCCCAGCCTTCTTCATGTGGTATTCACAACGAGAACCATGTATCACATTTCCCTTTAAAATGAGATCACTGTTAAGAAAATGTGGTGGTTGTGTTTATAAACACACATGTTTTATGCATGCAAAGTAGTCTTGATCAGATTTCATAATGTTTAGAGTATTTGCCCAGGAAATTGAAAGTTTTATCTATCCTAGAGTTCCCCTGCCCCATTTCTCAATTCAAAGTTGTTCCAGCAAGCCGGGGACAAGTGAGGCTGGAGGAATAAGGGCATTCTCTGTCCCCTTCCCTCTGATGCCAGGAAAAGACCTGCCAATTCAAACACAATTTCTAGCCAGTGTTCAGCATACTTGGGAAGAAGGAACTTTTGGAAACCAGGGACTATAAAACACCTGCTTTTTAATAAACTAGTGTGATATTATATGAATCCACAGGTAGATAATAGTAGCTCTTTTTGACTCTCAAGCTATACATAAAATTTACAAAACAATTTCAGCATGCCAAACAGAAATTTTCCTTAGTTGATATCACTGTAAAGAAACAGCAAATCTAAAAGCTCCTGACCGACAATTGAAGGTTCAAGTATTCCATGTATTTGTATATATATTTACAGATCTATATATGTATGTACATAAATGGAGGAAAATATGGCTTCTTTTGCTTATAGCCTTTGATATTACCCCGTATGAATTTCAGGGGCAGTGCATTCAGCTCAGAATTCTGAAGTGTCTTCATCCAGGAGAAACGTTTGAAGAAGTAACGGTTCTTAAATGTAATTCTTTACAGAGTGCTCGTGTGGAACATCTTCTCTCAGGTAAAAGCAGAAAGCCTGCAAGATGGACAGATGTTGCCAAAATTACTCCAGACTAGAAGACAATAAAATACGTGCTTATGTCCCATCAAATTTGTTCATTTTGTACTGAAGTAGGAAGATGTGGAGTGGCATCAGAGATAAATAAGGAAAAAGACAAGCACAATATTTAACTAATACTGGGAAACTTGGAAACTTGGGAAACTAATTTTATTTTGAATCTCTTGAGAGCAGAATACATAGGAAGTCACACAGAATCACAAGAATAGCATGATATGAAATGTATAGAATGAACAGTGCATAGAATTAGCACACAGACATTTTCCAAGCTCAGGGAAGTTTCCCCAACAGCAAAGTACTGGGTGATAGAAAAAAACCCCACCCCCTATTTAAAAGAATGAGATGAATGCCTTTTTCTACAGTTTCAAAAGATAGAAAACAATCAGAGAGGAAGAAAAGATCACAGGATTCAGGGGCTTGTCCCCAAAACCTTCTGAAGTGACTGGTATTATTTTGCCCAGCATTTTGAGACCTTCACCAGAGATCCCTATCTCTGGATTGAAGCCACTGGCAGAAAAGGGGAGTTGGTTTCCCCTGATAGTATTAAAGTTGTGGAAGTTGTACTGAGTGAGCTATTTCCAGAATAAACAGAGCCTTTTTTCAGTCTTTTGTACAGGAGGCAGAAGAGATATCACTTGCAGCACCTTGTATAATTCTTGTTGCCTGTGTTCAGGAAGATTAAATGAAAGAGTATTAGAATGATTGAGGAAGTAGGAGCCTTGCTTTTAGGGGCAAAGAAAGGACCTAGCAAAATAAAAGCAATGTTTAAATGTATAAAAGACAAGCATGGAGTAGGGGCAAATCTCCCTCAGCTAACAAATAACACTTGTCAGAAGACAAATAAGGATAACCTCAGCACATATGAATTTATGAGGAAAATTAAAGGCAGCTTTCAAATTCTCAGAGCAATGAGACTGGAAAAAAAATAGGTGCTGTGAATTTTAACTGATTGCAATGTTAGTTCTACTGCAACATTAGTTCTGCTGCAGGACTGCAGAAGCAAATGTTTGGTGTACTCACCTGATCCAGGAGAAGGTCCCTTTCATCCTGTTTCCCATTTTCTTGAGAGTTTGAACTTGCATCAGAGTATTTAAGATGAATACTTTGGAAATCAGTGTTTCATCTTTCATCAGAAGTGTCTCTGTTTGCCTTTTGAAGACCTGGAATGTATATGTGTATATTTAAGTTTGTAGAGTTTAACCACTTTCATTTAAATAGATCAATATACTAAACTTAGTTATGTGACACTAATAAATGTATTTTCTTGGCATGGATCACAAGCATGTCCTATGAGCAGACTTTTGAAACATTCAGTGGCTGTTTAAAAGTTTAAAGGCTGTCATCATTCTGCAAAGTAACCTGTTGTTCAGATGCAAACTTTGAGTAAATCTCATTCAAATACCTTCCTAGTACTAAAACTTCAGATTACTAAGGGCTCTTCAGATATTCATATAATTTCTTTCTAGTGACAAGTTAATTGCATAACAAGGCTAGTAACATAACTGCTATGTGTTCCAGAGTTGTTAATTCTGCCCAGTGTATTTGTGATTTCATCAGGATGCTGTTGAAAACAATGGTTACAAATTAATTGATGCATTGCAATGAGTTCTAGTCACTGGGAATTGCAATGATAACTATATTACTGATGTGCTGTCTTTCTATAAGGCTTGCAATTCAACTTTTAATAATGAAATTAAATGAACAAATGTATTTCCAATTATAAACATTAAAGTGGCAGGTATGGGAGAAAAGGAATATTGCTATTGCATATTTGGTTATACAAACAGAAGGTCAAACCTTCATTATCACTATATTCTCTTTGGGAATTTGGCAGAGGATATGTTACAAGTAAGATAATTAACATTGCAAAAAGATTTATGTATTTTTAGACTGATTTTCTTTCTGACAATTTATTTTCATTCCTATGGAAAATGACTTGTCGCTTAGGCCTAATGTCTTAAAACACTTTTATTATACGTACTTTTGGTTTTATAATGAGACTATAGCAAGATAAAAATGGAACAATAGTAAATTTATGCTTTTGAGTATTAAGTCTGGGCTGCAAATGAATTCAGTTTTCTGAAAACTGTATAAAAATTGTAAAAAGTCATTCCAGAAACTCTGTTTTTGAGTCTTATGAGTGTAGTGGAAAGAGAACTGAAAATTAATTTCTCCCCACAGCAATCTTAATTCTCCAAACTTATGGACTTCTCCAGGTGGTGTTTTTCTTGCACAGCTTTATGTCTTTGTTTACTCTGCATTTTTAGCCTTTATTTACATGGTCTTTGTTGTTTAAATGCTCAAGTTAACAAACACCTGACAGCTGCAGAGTAGGTATTGCAACCCACTTCAGTGCCCAGAAACAGATAGTGTAGTGCACATCCATCAAACTGGCACCTGGAGAACCCTGGGAAAGATTCTGTGTCTTAATGAAACTTTGACAACAGTGGAAGTGCCTTCAGAGATTTGTCCCTGAGTGTAGCATGGGAAAAGTTAACAGATTGGTTCCCTTCCTAATTTATCATTTGTCAGGGCTTCAGGTACATAATGCTTTAATCTTGAATTTTTTGTTGTCTGATATTCTGGACTTAATTTTCACACTGTGTTGTGTCAAAACAAGTATAAATCATTATAAAGGAGCAGAAATATCTTTTCGTAGAAATAATAGGAGAAAGTGGGCTTTTATTTATTTTTTTTTTAATTTGGGAAGCTAGTTTTTTAGGTAAATAAGTTGGATTAAGTAAAATCAAATAAACTGATTATTAATTTTGGTTTTGTTATTGTTTTTAAAGCATTTGTTAATTTATGCAAACTACAACTTCAGATTAATTAAATTCTTTTAAAAAAGCCTTTATATGACATTATTTCATCATGAAACATTAAAAAGATATGAAAGTTCTGAAAAGGACTGATAAAGTCTCTAGTCTGGCAAAAGAACTGAAAGATTTGTCAACCTAAAATGTGAAATAACTCTAAGCTTTTGTTTTCCCCCCAAAAAACATAGGCAACTTCGTTCTCCAAAGTGTAAGAATAAATACCATTGTTTACAAGTTTTAAAGATGTCAAACTTCAACAACAACAAAAAAGCTAAGCTAGCATATTTGGGTTTGTATGTAACAATTGTGTGTGTTCTCACTAAGAACTCACTAAGAACTGTCCATGTAAGGTTTAGACTGGAACTGAAGAAAAAAGGAAAAAAACATCCCCCGAGAGCCCATGTCCTTTATTTAAGCATGTAAATAAGCAAGTAGAACCCTGCTGTCAATTCTTATTAGGGTCCCTCAAAAGTCTGAAAACCTGTCCAGGTACCCTCTATTATGGGTTTAGGGCTTTAATCTCAGGCCCTCACTAAGAATGTGGTTTGTTGTTGTTGTTTTTTTTTTTTTTTCCCCCCCATTAGGAAACATAATAAAACTGAGAGACATAGGTAAATATTATATAAAAAATAAATTATCAGTTTCCAGAAATATAGTGTGGTTAAATTTTGTAAACTCTCCTTACTGGGATATTAATATTAGTGAACTCCAAAAAAAAATTATACTGTGAGACACAATATTGCTTTGTTATTAATATTTAAATAATAATATATATATGGGGTTTATGTCTTCAAATTATGGGGTATGTAGTTCCTTCAATGTGATGCTCTAATTCCCCTTAAATTTTGGCATTTCCTCCCCTATTTCTCTTCTCAATACCTCTTTCTCATGATTTTCTCCTAGGGGTTTTCTCCTTGTTATTCTTATCTCTGCTTTTCCTCTTTCTGCTCACTTTCCTGCACTGCTTCTCATTTTTCTTTCCCATTTGAGTCTGTTTTCTCTATATTTTCTCTTGTCAAGTTTCTCATCCTCCACTCTCCCTCCAGTTCCTGCTTGTGTTCCCTTTTACTTCACTCATGATTTCTTCAGTTTCTCATTCTTTAAATTAGGCTCTTTTTTCTTTTCTACTCTTATAATTTCCTTAGTATATATACACTGCTTTTTCCTGCTTGATCCGTGTGTATCCTCTGCAGGGAGTCTTAGTGAAGGTTTTCTTTTGTTTCCTATTTGCACTCTGCCTTGGAGTCAGTCACTGTAAACACTGCAGATATCATGAACAGCAATTTTAGAGGCAACTCCATCATCATTTTAGGAAGTGATCCCAGCATGTTGCTTTCCCATGCATAGGTAGTGTGTCTTCATTCAAGATACACATGATTGTCTGTCTTTTACTGTGGTGCTGTCCCATTTCTATGGTAACACTGCATATCTACCATTTGTGTGTGGTGGAGATTCTGGCAAGTGGGTCCCTTTAGCAGATCAAAGTACCTACAATATATATAGAATATTTTGAAGGAACTAAATGAAACTAAAACAACATTTTAATTGTCTTTTTTTTCCCCCAACAGTCTGTTTGAATATGGTCAAAGATCAGGATACACAAATTTTACATTTTTCTTTTTATTTTAAATAATTATAATTTTTTCCTTTGAAAGGTTTTTAGATGACAGCACTTCTATGTTTACTGGTGAAACTTTTTCTAATGCCTGTCTAACTTTTAATGCAAGACTTGCCCCTGGAAGGGGGACTGTGATATTATCATAGAATCATAGAATTACAGAATCATTAAGGTTGGAAAAGACCTCTAAGATTGAGTCTGACCATCAACCTGCTTACAAGTAATGCCAGGACTGCAGCTAGAGCCTGTGTACCAGACTCTAAGGTTTTAAAACCTGCAGGTTTGTGTAACAAACTTTCACTGGTACAGATATGATGATTATTATAATTCCTCTAGAAAAGTGCTTGGGTGTGTTCCACACAGCTCTACGTGCTCTTTCACTTGGCAGGAGCAATATTGATTGGACTAACAATATTTATTTTAGCTGCTCAATTTTATAAGTGATATTTTTTCTTAATATATGTTACAGCAGGAAAATGTTCATGATAGAGAGGATAGATATAGGATTTAGATAAACCTTTCAGGATTTAAGGAAGAGGGTAGGTACACAGCTTTATATCACAGAGGCTTACACACTGGGAGAAGTCCTGGCTTCTCTGTCCCCTCAATGATAAGCTCTGTAGTCTCGGAAGACACTCTGATGTTGAATGCACAGGACAGCACGAGGGACCTGTGTCTCCCAGGTCATACAGAAGCAGAATTCCTGAATGCCTGATTGGCCTTCCCCACTTTATCTCTAAATAGAACTTGAGTGAGAAAGGATGAATCTCCTCCTTAGACTGCCCTTTCAGTTTGGGATGAGGCTCTGCCTGTGGCAGCTAGTGAGTTACCACAGTCTGAGAAGTGTAAAAAGCCTGGCTTTTTTGTTTCCTGGTGTAAAACCCCCCAACACAGCAAAGCAAACCAAGGACACCAAACAAGCCAGCAACCTCCCCCTCCCCCCAAAAACCCCATAAAACATAAACCCACCTATTTCATAAATTTCTGCTTCATTTGCTTGGATTGTTAGGCTTGACTATTATGGTACACCAATATATTTTGGTACCAGAGATCGTTGCTTAGCATTTTTGGTGTGTGCATGCGTGAGCAACTCTGATTTATTCGGAGGTGGCTTCCTGAGCAGACTCAGCTTCAGAGGAGCCACCACATTTCTGGATCTGGGTTGGCAGCCACAGACTGAGCACTGTTCAGTCTGAGGTGGTGCAGGCAATGTCACCCTGCACCTCTCAGTGTCCTCTCAGTTTCAGGTGGTTTCCATGCTTGTTAAACACTCACTCTGGAGTCTGTTATTAACATGATACCTGCAGTCCACATTGCAGGTGTTTTTTGGTTGCTAGTGCTGTTTGAGATCTGATTCTGGGACTCTTTGAGATTGAACAACTCATTAAGTTGCATGAATAAATGTTAAAATCACAAAAAAATAAAACAAAAAAAAGAAAGTCAGTACTTAATTTCTTCTACCAAAACCAATAGTGTTAAAAATCTAACATGTTTTTAGTTTTCAATATGTTATAAAGAGATATCATGAATTTATAATGTTTCTGATTATGTTTTCTTTCACATTCATCATCATTAAGATAATTAGAAATGTTGGAATGGATTACGTGGTTTTAATAATGCTGTCTCAAATACTTCACCTCTCTAAGCCTCAATAATGAAGTTGACTTTCTCTGGGTTAGGAAAAGACCTAAGAAAAGGATTTTGAAATATAGGTTCAAGGGTTACTAATTTTAGCTTTTCAGCTGGTATCCTTCAAGGTTTTAGAACCTGATGCAACTGCTCTGTATCAGAGAGTACAGTGCCTGCAGGTTCTTGCAATAAATTGCTTTCTTCAAGTTCAGACGGAACATTTTTCTCTGGCCTTCTCCCTTGTTGCGATTAGGGCTCTTCCCTATGTAGAACTCATCAGCCAGTTTGGGAAGGCAATCAGGGGAACAAAATCCTGTGTTTAAAAGGTAATAATTAGAAAAAAAGAGATGCATAATTTGCAGTTTTTTTGATCTTGAATATTTATTTATGTCCCCAAAAAAAGAGAAGAACTACAGCGGAATATTTTGTAACTGAACTAAAGAGAAAAGTGTAGAAGAAAGAATCAGTGTTATCTTTTACACTTCATTTACCTGTTATCTACTACCATACTTACAGCTATCATTCTGAAAAGCAGAAGAACTTCTAAAATTTAGACATTTCTGGGAAAAGTTTCCTTTTATCTTACAAAACAGTACTGATATCAATATTTTGAAGGATAGTAGAATTTCCATATAAGATAATAGAGTGCTCAGAATCTCACCGTATTATTTTTTTACCCTCTCTTTCTATTTTTTTTAAATGTTGTTAAAAAATTCAATGTTATTTGAGGCATATTGTCTTTATATATGCTGATAATCTGGCTCTCGTATTTCTTCTTTCTACTTTTTTTTTAGTATTACTTTTTAAGTTACTTTTGGGTTTTTTGGAGTTTTTTCTCTCTTATGCTTTCATTATAACTTTATTTTATCTCTTTCTGCTACGGTCTTCCCATGTCAGAGTTTAGTCCAATGTTCCTGATGAGACAGAAAAGTGCTGTTTGTTGTTTTGTTTTTTTTTTCTCTGAGTGGAATCTTTTATACATGATGGTGGATAACTTCAAGGATGATGTGGACACGACCATAATGTTATATACAGCTGGGTGTCCAGTACTTGAACAGCTGTGCTGTCTCCTATCAGATGTCCTACTCACAGTGCAGTTCTAAAAATTACAGGTTCCTCTAAGTCAAAACTAAATGAAGGAATGTCTTTCACAGGTACTCAGGCTAACCAACAGGTAATAGATATGGAATTGTGTCAGGCTCTAGTGTCTTATGAAACACGGGTGAAAAATCAAACAATTCAGTTGAGTGGACCAGAATACTTGTGAAAATCTGTTCAGTATTCACAGAGATATCAAATAAAGCAGCAGTAATGAAAATGGAGCTATGTATGGAAGCTTTGATGACAGAACTAATGAATAACTGAGATTTACTGGCTTCTGTTGCTTTGCATCCAGGTTAGTGCAAAGGAACAGTATTGATTTGTGAAAAAGGTTGACCAGTACAATTAATGTATTTGTGGCTATATTCAGGTTCCCTGTGTATTATACTGGCATTGTGCAGGTGGCTGAATTATTGTGTGGTGCACTGAAGCATATTTCAGCTGAAACAGCAATGCACTCAGGTGACTGGAATACAATTGCATTTCCCCTTCAGGTGAAGAAATAGTTAGCTTCATCAAATTCTCGTGTGGTCCCTACACCAGCTCTGTGCTCTCTGGTCTGGCAGATCATCCTGTCTGTCATGTGTCTCTTTGAGGTGGCTGATTTGGGTTTAAACAGCAATGAGCACAAGGTAACTTTGGCTTAGATTCAGTGGTCAGCGTGGTAAATGGATTTCTTCCAACATGAAAGCATCAACTGACACAGGAAATAATGTTTCTATACATACTTAGTAGTCAAATGTCAGGAGTTAGTCTTAACCTGTTATGACCCTATTCAAGGCAGGCACCTGTGAGACATATGCCACACAACTGATACTTGAACAATTATGGATACCTTATCTCATCTATAAGAGCTGCTGAGAAGGCTTCTAAAATCTTTTGCTGCTTGGCCATTGATGTGATAAATTGGCATTATTTTAACTACCATTTCCTTGCATATGCGTTTTGATATGTCCCAAAACTTCAGGCCTAACTTCTTGCTGAGGTAAAATCGGTGAAGTCACTGGCATTTCATCAAGTTACATGTATATCTGGTGTTCTGCCTAGTATGTTCTATGTGTAACAGCAAATAGAACATTCAAGTGGAAAAAGTGAGGATTCCTCAGTTTGAAGCTAGATGGTCACAGCCACGTTCTTAACACAGATTTTATATAAGCATGATGCCATTTATGCAAAGGTTTCAACATATCAGTGGCTTACTATGTAAGCCTCTGTAAATCAAGAGGTACTTGGCCATTAAATCTGAGATGGCCAGGATTTCATAAAGTGTGAGAAAAAGTATGATAACACTTTCTAAGTACTGGTTTTTAATGTGAGCCTCAGAAAATAAGAATGCCGTTCGTTATTTTCCTGTTTTCTGTCACAGACTGAATTATACTGTCCTTTACCTCCAAGAATCAATTATAACTTCCTTCACAAAGTAAACCACTAAGACAATCCCCTGTGAAAGTAAAATTTGCAGAATAAATTTGTTCTGCTATTATTGTCTCTCTAGTTTTCCCACAGTTCTCTTGATACAGAGACACAGTTGTACTGAGGAGGAGTTGTTTCTGTGTGCATTAGCAAATGTTTCTGCTCAGTATTCTGTGTCATGGAATGCAAAGAAATGATTAATCAATGAATCACACAGTAAATAAATTAGATGACGATATTCTGGCTCTTATGCCATGGGCATTGTTGCACACAAAGACTAGGATCCTCCTTCCAGAAAGGAGGTGGAATTGTACAAGCTCATCTCCATTCAGCCCCAGGCATGTATGCTCCCCACTGGCAGCTGAGTATTTAATTTCTTGGAGCATTTCTATTATTAATTTGCCTAACAGAAACAGTCATCATAAAATTATTAGGTCTGCTCTCCTAATTGCATCATTAATATCTGTAATATCAATCAGATCAACTCTGATTTGTGCTAGGTGAGATTTTTGCTCTACCAGTTGACAGAAAAAAACAAATATGTTTCTTTTAGGGCACACATGTGATCTATTTGGATGTACACATTTTGAATAGAAAAGAATTATATCTGACTATTAGCTTTGTATGAACATGATGCAGAAAAGACATATTCTATTACATGTGGGTAAAAAACTTGTTGCTGAAATAAGCTATAAAATGCAAAGGGGTTTTTTTTTGTTGTTGTTGGTTTTTTTTCTTTTTTTTCTTTTTTAATGATAAGAAAACATGGATTAAAATCTCTGGGGATATACAGCAGAATATACAATGGCAGTCCCCCTCCCCCCAAGCCAGATAAGAAAGCCTATTAGGCAGATGGTATCACACATGAAAAAAGTGATCAAGCTGTGAGCAAGAAAGCCAGATCTACTTAGTGTGATAATTAGAAAAGAAAGAGCCCCAAAGGAAGTGCAGAACAGTAAAATATAATATCACAGCTGGAAAATGTTGTGGAGATTTTATTGTGGATGCAGAAATAGGTCAGATCAAGGCAAGAAAAAGGAAGGACCATGAAATTAGGGGGAAGAATTTGGGGAGAATGTGCCTATCAGATTTTGAGATTGTAGTTCACCATGTCACCAAAAATAGGATTGATATGATTCCTGTCTGATGCCAGCAGCAGTTCAGGAATTTGAAGTTCAACATCCTTTTTTTTTTTTTTTTAAATTATTCTGCACTCTGTCCATATTCTGTATTTACTTGTCCCATGCATATGTGTATATAAGTTGAAGAAATCCATTTATAGCAACAAGCATTAACTCAGTTAATAATTATACTATAAAGTGGTTTTGGAGATAAAATTTAACATGTCTTAGTACTGAAAAGATAGCCACTAAGTTAGATCCATGCTGTTATCTCTCAGAATAACTATATTTTGGGGTATAAAGATATTCCTATCTTTTTAAGTTGCTTGAAAATAAATAGGAAAAGATATGAAACAAAAAGGGGTTTTTTCCACCCCTTTTCTCAGTGCCCCAGCCTCTCATTCAATTACTGTAGAAAAGGAATTTTCTCCTTGTTGTGGTGAAAAATTTTCTTTTTTCCCTCACTGCTGCAGAGGATTTTAAAATTTCTAAGTATTCAAAAAACCACTACAGTATTTAACAGGCATCAAAAGCAAGTACTAGACTGCAGTGTAAAAGGCAACTTCATCAAAATGTACACAGAGATCAGCTCTCCCAGAACTCAAGGCATATAGACCCATGCAGGCGTTTTATATCTTTGAATTTTTCTGTAAATTTAAATAACAAGCACCCTGCCTTCTCCACATTTTACCATGAAGTTATGGGTTTATTGTAATTAAAAATATTATTTTGTCTCTAGACCATTTAATTATTTTAAAAAATTGTTAGTTCATTAGGTTGACCTTTAGCTTCACTAAAATTCCTGTCCAAATTACTCTAATTTCAAAGTTGCACTTTCAGGTAATCCTAACTTTGGCCTTTAAGACAATTAGATTTTTTAAATTTATTTTTATCTATTTATTTAATTTTTTTTTTGTGAGGCTGTATTTAGGATGTAAATATTTTTCAGCCAATTCCCATCAGTTCAGGTCTATATTTTCAAGGGTAGCGAGAAGGATCAATGGTTTCCAAGGTTATAGCAGAAATCTCAGAGTGGACAATTATGATTCTTCTCCATTGAAACTCCTTTCAGTTACATCCATCTTTCTTTTTCTCTACTAGAGGAGACATGTTCATACATAAAAGAGATAGTTATACCTTAGACTGGTTGTATGGTGTGGTTTGAACCTATTTATTATTTTTATGGAAAAAGATGAAACGAGGTCTCATTAATGAAAGCTAATTATGTGTTGTACAAAAGGGTAATTGCTACCAGTTTTAAATTCTTCCCTTTGGTTTAAGTTAATTTCCTGTTCCTTCTGTCAATATTAGCAGAAGAGGTCTCTTTGTTAGAGACAATCTTGGCACCATCTACTTTTATGAGTACTTCTGGTAACATTTCTAAGTTAACCCTTCTTACATCAAACAATTTTATTTTAGTTATTTCATCTTATTTTATTTTCCAGGCCTTTTTGCATGTATTCTCTTCTGTCCCCCATCTTTGAATGTCCTGTGTTTCTGCTTCATCTCATTATTGTCTCCTTGAATGAGGGGAAAAAAAAGAAGAATATTGAAGTTAATGTCTAGTGGAATGCTGCTGCTTATTTTTCTCTTTATTTTTGTTTTGATTGATTGTTTATAAAGAAAGGAGATTTGAACAAATTCTTAATGTGCTTATTCCTTTTGTGCGTTTTGTTTTACTTTGCTTTTAAAAATAATTTCTACTTGCTTCAGGCAGAATACTTTGCAGATTCATATTCTGAAGAGGAGAGCTCTGAAGGGCCTTTCCGGGGGTTGCATAGGAAATCTGATGAAAAAGCTTTGGATTTGCACCCACTTCTCCTATAAAAATCTTTATTGTCTGTCACAAACATATTTACACTCTGTAAAGTCAACATTAAAACTGAACAGGTATATATTTATTCTTACTCATGAATCTCTCTGGGTACTAGAGTGGAGGAAAAGAATGGACCAGAATGTCCCCAGTCACTTGGACAACCAAGGTTCAAGGGAGTGTCCTGTGCAGGGCCAGGAGTTGGACTTTGATGACCCTGGTGAGACCCTTCCCACTCAGGATATTGTATGATTCTATGAGTCTCAGACTGAATGGCAACTAAGATTCACCTCCGTGGTTTTCCCAGCCCACAGAATAAACTGTGGCACTGCGAGGCAAGCCCTTTAGTCCTCTTTGCAATGATTATTTGTGTGCTTATTGGGCCAGACTGAAGGAGATGTTCAGTCTAGTAATTAGTGCAATTACAGGGGGAACCTGAAATAGAGATTGGCTGTCTTTTACCTCTTTGATTCCTCCCTGTTTGTTTTATCTCACAGCCATGAAAGGACTAGACCCCAGTGGAGCTACTGGTTGCTGCTGTTTCTTCTGCTCCCTTCAGAGCAGGTGAATCTTTTGTAGTGGTCTTGCTGTTTATGCAGACTTAATGAACAAATACACTCTGTGCTCACAGAAGGTAATGATTTAAAATGCAACCATCTAAAAAATGGTAGAGTATCAAAGGCCGTTAGACTGTACTAAATTTGCAGTAAATGATAGCATAATAAGGTTCAGATTTTTTAAAATTAATTATGTTTCAGTTATGGGATATTAAAAACCATGTAAAAAGTTATTAGTTTTTTTTGGGGAAAGAAGTCACATGTAGTACTACTAGACATAACTTCTTCAAAATTATTTAATGTGTCCATTTAAACTGTATTCTTGAGACATTTGAAGTTTCTGTTTTGGCTAATGCATGGACACATGGGAAAACTCTTTCTTGGATTATTCTTTTTTCACCCAAGAGAAATCTCAAAAAATTCTTCTTGCAGCAGTTAACACCTGTTTCCGTCTTCTTTTCTTTTTTTTCTTAACTTAATATAGTAGAGGTATAAAATTGGCATAAAAATAAACATTTATTTATATTGAAACAGACACAGCTTTGCTTCATGCTCATTAAGGATAAACAGACACACACACACTTCTGCTGAAGTTGAATAAAACTTCAGGAATGGTTTCTCTGAAGACTGTGGTATCAGTAATCTGTTTTATTCTGTGGGAACATAGAGTGCTTTGCAACACAGAGGGATTATTTTTCATGTGATCATTTTGATAATTCCTTAGTAATAGATAGTAATAGAATTTTAGCAATAATCTAATACTAACAATAAACAGGAAAAAAACCCCTTTATATCTCATTCTTTACCAGTGAATTAAGAAACCCACTCACATCTGAAGGGCACTGCCTTTATTGTTGCCTTTGATCATATTTCGTATTTCTAACCTACTGCAAAAATGAACAACTTAATTGTCATTAACTTCAACCTGACTCCTGTTAGATTTTTTTAATGCTGATCAAACAGAGTTTTAAATGCCATGGAAAATGCAAAGAAAATTAGCCATTTATATGCTTATTCACATGATACTTGACTGAACAGGGAGGGAGAACAGAGCTGGGACTTGCTCATTGTCCCTTGAGGTAAGTGGTGATGCCTGACCGGAGAAAGAACATGAAATAGTTTTGTCTGCACCTGTTGGTAAATTGTGGTGTAAGCGTAAAAGATTTTTATGTTGCAATTAAATTCCCTTCCTGTGAATCACAATACATAAAACGTTTCCCTTTAATACTCCTGCTCTAATGGGGAGAGTTTGTCTCTCATTCACATAAGATAATGCTACTCCAAGATAGAGACAGTAAGGTTGTATCACTTAGGTTTGGTCAAAATGTAGTTTATTTGCTTTTATTGGAATGAACACAGGCCTGATATTTATTGCCTTGCCAGTATCTTATGGAGTAATGGTAGCTTTCTACTTTGCCATATTTTTCACTCTGTTTGTTATCCATAGTTCACCTGTCTGACTGATCATTTATTCTGGAAACTTTGAATCATAGAATCATAGGATCATAGTATTAACTGGGTTGGAAGAGACATCCAAGATCATCAGGTCCAACCCTTGATCCACTACCACTGTGATTCCTTCATGGCACTCAGTGCCACGTCCATCCTCATCTTAAAAACCTCCAGGGACAGTGAATCCACCACCTCTCTGGGCAGGCCATTCCAACACCTGATCAGTCTCCCTGTAAAGAACTTCTTTCTAACATATAACTTAAACCTCCCCTGGCAGAGCTTAAGCTCGTGTTCTCTTGTCCTACTGCTGATTGCCTGGGAGAAGAGACCAACCCCCACCTGGCTACAACCTCCTCTCAAGGAGTTGTAGAGAGTGATGAGGTCTCCCCTGAGCCTCCTCTTCTCCAGGCT
>VYXB01008637.1:353478-408816 GCA_013397135.1 Pachyramphus minor | reverse complement strand
TCCTTGCAGCCCTTTGTGTAGATCGGCCTGACATTCGCCAACTTCCAATCATCTGGGACCTCCCCAGTGAGCCAGGACTGTTGGAAGATGATAGAGAGCGGCTTGGCGAGCTCTTCTGCCAGCTCCCTCATCACCCTAGGATGGATCCCATCTGGTCCCATGGACTTGTGTGGATCCAGGTGCCTCAGTAAGTCACTGACTATTTCTTCCTGGAACACAGGGGGGTTATTCAGCTTCCTGTCCTTGTCTACCACCTCCAGAGGTCAGTTGTCCTGAGGGCCACCTGTCTTACTGGTAAAAACTGAGGCAAAGTAGGTGTTAAGTACCTCAGCCTTCTCCTCATCCCTGTTAACTGTGTTTCCCCCAAGTACAACAAGGAATGGAGGTTTTCCTTGCCACTCCTTTTGTTATTAATATATTTATAGAAACGTTTTTTGTTATCCCTAACAGAAGTAGCTAAATTGACTTCAAATTGCACTTTTGTCTCTCTAATTTTCCTCAACTTATGATTATGTTTGGTTTCCTCAACTTCTGATGCTTTTATATTATTTTACTTGTTTTTATTCACTATATATTATTTTTGACTAAGAGTCCTGTTTGTCAAAGACTTTCAGATTTGTCTCGGGAAGCTGAGATATTTCCATTAGGAACCACCCACTGGTGTTGTTTCCAGCCTTTTATTTGCTGATGACAGACACACATACACACCCTTGCTTCAGTTTGCTCTTTTCCTTATTATTTCTCATACTGGGTGATGTGTGAAAACCCATGATAAAGGCTCATCAAAGTCAACAGAACTCTTCATTTATCTGAGTTAGATTGCTTTTGTCATCTATTAGTCTTGAAGAGGCCCATCTTTCAAAGCATGCCCCAAAGTGCTCTGTGAGTGTCGTAGGTGTGCTGCTGTGTGTGGGACTCCTTTGAATATATAAACTAATGTCTTCTGTGTATTTCTAGGTAGAGTCAGAATCTCAGCTGTTTTAAATAAATTATAACTTGATATTTTTTCCATAATTTAGTGGTGCTTATTCTATTGCCTACAGTATTTCAGTAAGCAGTCCCTCTGAGCCGTTATGTCTCAATATGAAAACATTATGATTTATCTTTTCAACAGGCAGAATTAATGTATGTTCTGTTCAAAGAGAAATGGTTGGGGTTTTGTTTGTTTGTAGTATTAGGATTTTTTTAACAATGTTTCTTACCACCCCTGTTTCACTGGAAACCTTTTTTCCTTTATATTTAGCCCTGGCTTTATCTACTAGTATAAAAAAAAGAATTTATTGCCAGTTGTTTTAAATGCTTTTTATACCTTTTTAAACAATTACTCATTTAACTACTTCCACATATGCCCACAACCACAACAGAATCTGGGCTCTGCTTTTTGCTGGTGATATTTTCTTGTCTGCACAGATGAAACCATGTTACAATTTTCTTTGTCAAGTCACTAAACTTTTATTTATGGTATGCTGGGTATTTTCTTTGGTGTTTTCCTTCCAAAATGCAGGGCCGATGTAAGGCTAAAAGTTCAGAGCACTTGGAACTTGATAGAAATATATGGTTCCTTGAAGTATTAATTTCTATGTTAAACCACAGTATGTTACCTCTCTATCACCATTTTCTGGTTAAAATGCCTTCTCCTTTTTTACTGAATTTTTGTTTAATTAACTTTTTCTTCAGTCTACTTGTTTTTATTTCACGAGTCTTAGTAAAATTGAGACTTACTGAACATTATTTTGCTAAATCTAGAACTATTAGGAGCTAAAACAATTCTCAGCATCTTATGGGCTGCTCCCAAGAGAACCAGCTGACACATGCTGCCATTAACTGCTCCTAAACTGCTCCTGTCTTGCTGCATAAAGATGGAAAAGAGGCAAGAGAAAGACTCCTCCAATAGATTTACAATAAGAACTGTATTCTTTTGAGAAATTCCGTAAGTTCACTTTTAGCATTTTTGTGGGTTTCCTTTATCCTTAACCTCATTATATTCACATGTGTTGTGGGCAACATGAAATAACAGCTCTCGGGCTCAGCCCTTAGAATTTTCCATATACAAGGGCAAAATAAAAGTTATACTTTCACTTACACACTTTCATCTGCCAAAAATGGATGAAACATTTTATCTAAACATTGCCTTCCCTTGCATCTGATGGAAACATTTTTCATTTCCTTGTCTGACCAACTCCAGGAGTAGTTTAATTTTATTTGGTGCATGCTATAATGAAAAAAAAAGCAATGTATCTGTAAAGCTCCTCACAAGTACATATGGACACTAATTCCACTGCTCAGAGAACTTACTGCTGTGGATTTGGTGCAGTAAAGAACCCTTTCCTCTCTGTCCCCTGCTGTTTCTGACTTGAGGGTAGGATTGTGTGTTATGGCTCAATCTCATAAATGTTGTATTTAGTGCTATGAATAAAACCATTCAAGGTGGTAAACATGAGAGCCTTCTTTCCATGTTGTAGATGAAGAGCAAAGTGTTCTGGTACAGTAAGTGAAGCTGCTGTAGCTAAAAAATAAAGTTATATTTGTTTACAAAGCTAAACATCAACAACAGCTTTACAAGCCAGTGGTTTTTCTAAGTCCTCAAAATAAAACACTAACTGATTTGCATTAACATTTTCTTGTTAAAACAGTTGAGACATAAAGTCTAAAATTTCAATGAATGTCAATCTTATCAGTAATAATAATAAGTAGATATTATTATACTCTCCATCTGTTCCTTCTTTCTTTCATTTTGTGAAAAATTGTTCATTCAAGTAGGTAACTTAACCCACAGACTAATTAAAATGATATTTGCATCAGGCACTTGATCAGGAAGTTAATTTCACACAGTGAAATATAAAATATTTAAAAAAAGAGGATGGTGGTCGTACTATACAAAAGTGGAAGGTGGAAAAGGCAAAGTAGAAAGGCCAACTCCCTGATTCCACTCCTACACAAGCCTTGTCTTCCACCACTGAAAGTGTCCTCTTATTCACTCAGTCCCCACACAAAATGCACAAAAACTCCATTACTCTGGGTTTAGGAGGGTGCAAATCTGAAGACTTTTTCACTGGATATAACTCTATGGAAATTCATTAATGTAATCCTGGAGTGACGAACTGAGGAATTAGGCCCTTTATTTTTAATAAAACTCATGTTATTAACTGAGCACTTTTCTCTATGGAAATCTCATTTTCAAATATAACTCCTGATCTTGAAAACCTATGCAAACACGCTGACCACTGGGACTAGATCTTCTGAAGTTATTCATTTTGTTGAGGTTGTCTATGACCCTACTTTGTGGTATGTTGGTACAGTGACACTGGGAGCTCAAGGCTTTGCCTCGTTTGCTGGGAGAAGGCAGTGTGCCCAAACCTTCCCGAAGGTTCAGGAGATGCCTTTTTTTTGGGTGGGCAGCACCCATCTGTCAGCTTCTGCAGTCCTGGGCAGAATCAGACCTGCTCAGATCTGACTGCTTGGCTGGTTGCTCCAAAGGAATGTTTGCATCTTGCCCTTCCGCTGCTGCTCCAAGACAAAGATGACATTTTGTCAGCTGCTAATGGGAGCTGCCTCCTAACTCAGGCAGCTCCAAGGCCATGTGATCGGTTCGTAATTCAGGATTGTGAAATTGCTTCTTCACAGTGTGAATCTTGGTGTATTTCAAGGAGAATTACATTCCCCATTTCTCCTCCTACGACTAATTGCCTGGCAGTAGAGGAACAGAAAAGAAAGAAGACCCTTCAGACTTCTTAGGTACTGTCCTTGAAAATGTAAGCTGTACCTCTTGTAAATAGACAGGGTATTATTTTTAGTAAGAGAATCTAAAATAACAGAAGAGTAATACATATAGCATAGCATCTTTTGTTTGCAATTGTCTAAGTTATTTTAGGCCAACAGGTTTATCTACTATGTGTGTTTTACATTTTTCTTCTAATGCTGTTAAGGAAGACAACTTTGGATCAATTCCCTTGGAAACCGTGAACTCAGCCAAGGTGAAATATATAAAGCACTCAGTATTGCAGATCTGCTTGGCCTCTTTCCATCCATTTGTGTATTTTGCCCTTCAGGCTATTTTTATTGGTTCTGTTTGTATATTTTCAGTGTGTCCTTTCCTTATAAGCTTAAATTTATAGTCTAGACAAAGCCCATGAAAAGTAGAACAAATGAAAAAATCAAAACACTTGAAGAACCGAAAATATCACTTTAAAATGTTCATATTACTATTTCTTTGTGCCTTTGTCACATATTGGATCCTTCAGTCTTTTACCATTTAAACTCATATATTTCTAACGTGCAGACTCTGATTAGCCTCTCCAGTTCCTTGATGTTATTCTGAGAAGTGTAAAAGAATGTTGACCTGCTAATATTGAATTTTCTTTGTTTTAAGTCTGGTTTATTTTCTTGTCCCATTGAAGATTTTATAATCCAGGGTGGTTTGTAACACAGAAGGGCCATTAACTGCTCCTGTGATGCAGGCAGCAAAAGTTACAAAACATGAAAGACACTTGCCTTGCAGTACATTATGAGAAAAACAAAGACTTTAATTCATCAGCACTAACGTGCAGCCCTTCTTACATTTTGGCTGCATTTCATAAGTACCAGACAGGTAATTACCAAGCTAGTAACAAAAAAAAAATATGTACATTTTTGAATAATCTAAGTTTTTGCAGCTGAAAAGAAACAATTTTAATTAAATTTTCCTGCCAGTTTGACATGAAGCTAAGTGAGAAACAATATTTGGGTTTTAAATGTAATTTCAGATAATATTAAAAAACCAAAAATTAAAATTTCAGCAAAGGACAGTTCCATTTGCAGTAAGATGCTGATAATAAATCTTATAATGTAATCAACTACAGTGGTCAAAACTTGATTCTGTCCTGTAAGGGCAAGTTATCTCACTGACACAACCAGTTTTGCTGTTATGATTAAAGTTCCCTATGTATAGCATTGTTTCTAGATGGAATGATTAAAAAAAAAATTAAAAATATTTTTCACATGGCCACATGAAGAGCCTAAAAAGCCATAATTCCCACAGACTGTTTTTTATGTTCCCATAGACTGTTTTTTTCTTGGAAAAGAGAAAGCTCTGCCTATCCTTTCATGTTTTTCCAAGATCATCATGGGCTCTCCTTAGGGCAAAAGAAAAATAAAGATCATATGGGGCATTATAAATAAATTCCCTAGTCAAATATATCTGGTTCTGTGGATTAAGTGAGACTGGAGATCTGCATTTTCTATAAGTTATTGTAATTTTATCCATTGCAATGAGAATCAGTATAGGTTTTAAATTAAAATATTGCATTTGGTTTAAGGCAACCATAAACATCTTCATTAATATCTCAGCAGAGTCTGTGATTGTTTGAAATAGCACAAGAGTACAGAGAGATTGCTAAAGGGCAACCCTGGTAGTGGGAATATTGTTTCCACACATCCATCAATCATTGTCTTACTTTAGGTTTGGGAACAAATAAAGATGAAAAAAGCTCAAACATAATGAGATTCATATTTGTTACAGAATTATGTTTATTTATGATCGTTTGAGCCATACAACAGAAAAGTTGTCTTTCGTGTGAGTGCTCTCCTTTATGAAACACAAAAATAGAGACTGGTTTTTTTTCATAACCTGAAATGATTTACTAGAATTCTCATTTGGAGCACAGAAAAAATATATGCAAAACAATTTAATTTTATAATGTCAGTATCACAAGTATCTTGCAATTTGCAACCACTGCAGCCATTGTTTAAAATGTCACATTCAGAATTTTGAATTAACAGGCACAATTATTTTGTGGTGTGTATTCTCCATCCTACTTTTTATTGGAAAGACCTTTTCTCTGAACAGTTACTAATGGAGCACGCTGTTAAGCGTAGTACTTAAATGATTAAATGTGAAATATTTCCAAGACTGTTATAAGTCTGGTCACCTGGAATGTATTTGTGAGTGTGTGGGATAATAAAGAAAATTGCTAAATTATTTTGGGCAATGAACTTTTGATGAAGACTTTAAATTAGACTGAAGACACTCTTGAGAGAGCCAAATGACTTTTGCTCATCATAAGTAAAGACAGTACTGAAGAGGGCTGAAAAATGCAAGGTTGAGTGATTAGAGGAGAAGGGAATCTGTGGTAGATATGGAGTTCTTCCACTGGAATTAAAAACTCCAGTTCAGCTGAGAGGGAGAGTTTTAAGCAGATGACACCTAGATTTGGTCTGGTTAAAATGGCTTCTGTTTGGATCAAAGTGTTTGTTTTTGATGCTCAGAACTAGTGGTAGAGATAAGTGCACCAGCATTCAGCTTAATTTGGTCACTTCTGGTGACCTGGTGACTCAGCTAGGGAGGGCTAAGCATAATAGCATATAAGAACTGTAATATTGATGCTACAATATGCAGATATGCAGACCATTAGTCTTGTGAAGGATTAAAAGTTAAGTGAAAACCATTAAAAGGAAGTAAATGAAAAGGAAGCCGGAGCTCAAAAGAAAGGCACAGGACTTGAAGATATACTTAATTTTTTTTCCAAAAAGAAATTGTATGAATCTAACATATTTTTTAGTATGGCTGGAGACCCTAGTCCTCATAAAAATAACAAAGCAATTTGCATTTAAGTGAGGCTTTATCAGAATTTCAGAAGCTAAACTAGTATTTTAAAAAATATATGCATGGATATATTTATATAAGTAAGACATTATGCCAGAAGATAGCTGATGTTAACCAGTCTATGGGGTGGGTACTGTTTGCCTACTACTAGGATTGCTCCTGATGTCTAGCACTGATCACAGCCTCTTGGTTTGCTTTCTGTCTATGGTGCTTACATGATTCTCTGAAGACATTGAGTACGTAAAGTTACCCTGGAAAAAAGTGGCAGTGAAATCATAATAAGCCTTGCCCGTGATTTTTCAGATGCTTTTTCAGTGCTTTTGGTCATTCCTCATTGAAAGCCTGTAGGGCATTTTGCTCACCTTGCCTCATCCACTCTATCATGGATAACCATGGATAAACTTAAGCAGGCAGAAGTCCCCTTGAATGCTTACTGAAAAGCACCAAACCCTCAATAACTATTGGACCATATAGAGAGAACTTAGGAAGGACAGACTCCTGTAGCTCTGAAGTTCAAAGACTGACAAGTTAAAACTTGTGTATGGTGCAGGAATACAGAGGTCAATGCTCTGTGCTGAGAGCTGCCTCTTGTTTCCTCCCCAATGACCCCTTTTGAAGAAACCAGAAAGCTCAACAGAGACTCTATTGATCAAACCATGATACAGTCCAGTTATAAATAACAATAGAAATACTGAAACTTCTCCTGGCTCTAGTATAGATCACTTTGACAGAGAGGTGCCCCAAGTATCCAGTGAAACTTCAGAGTGGAGTTTAAGAACCATCTAAAAGTTCATTGGATTCTTGTTTTTTGTTTTTTNCTCTTTTTTTTGTTTTTTTTTTTTTTTTTTTTTTTTGCATTTTTCTTCTGTGTGCAGAAGGAAAGAAAAAATAGATATGCAGTGAGAAGCAGAGAAGAGCAGGTCTCTTCACATCTCACCTGTATTTTCTATGTAGTAATGACTATTCTTTCCTTCTACCTTGCTAATGTTGCTGTCAGATCTTCCTATTGCAATGATGTAACTCTGATTACTGTCTGATTATTTTGTGCCCATTCTTTTCTTTACATGGCACCTAAACATCCAAGCTCAGGATTTTCTGCTTCCATATGCACTAGCAGAACCAAAAGTAATTTCCTTGTCTAATATCAGCCATTCATCCTTTGTGTAGATGATTTGCCATCCTAGCTGATGTTGGCTTATTGTTGCCATTTATGCATTTTTAAAATCACTAAATTCCAATTTTGCGTTTCAGAATACTTAGTGAAGTGTAGTAAAAACAAAATGCAGAAGTGTAACAAAACATCAATGGTATTTTAGTGAAAACCTTCCAAGTTACATCCTCCATGTAACCTGGCAGGTTAATAAGATTTCTCAGCTTTGAAGTATGTTAGTTCATTTCAGCAGGGCAAAGGTTGCTCATGTTTTTTGGGCAGGGTAAAAAACAATTTGGAAAGATTTACTTAATTAGCAGAAACAAAAGTGAAAATCTGACCCATTAAATGTAGAAGCTATTAAGGAGACAGATGGATAAACAAAGCTGTTTTTCTCTTTGGCTTTGGGTCCAGTTATTAAGGGTGGTAAAATCAGCATAATCCTTTCATTTGCTCCAAATTCTAGGTCAATATTAAAAACTGTGCATGAGTATTGCAAGAGTTTTGAAAATTTAGCTTCTGCTTTGGATACTCCTCCATCTGGATTCTTAATTATAGCTGCACACACAGGCCACCAGGACAGCTGTCAGAATAGGTAATGGATTGTGACTCCTTCTGCAGCACCTTTCTCTTTGGATATATCTTCTTCGCTCCTGTGCCTTCCGCACTCCACACCCTCAGCTTTAGTAGAGAAGCAGAAAAAGCCTTCACTTAGTCACCAACCATTACATCAGCAGTTTACACTCACTGGTAATTAGTCAGTGATAGATAATCAATTTCATAGAATCAGATAATTATAGAACAGTTTGGATTAAAAGAGACCTTAAAGATCACCTAATTCCAAGTCTCTGCTATGGGCAGGGATACATTCCACTAAACACTGCTTGCCTGAATGGAGAGATTTAAACTTGGAAAATCAGGGTTAGAACAATACTACAGAAAATCTACAAGGTTTGGGTTCTCTATGATTCCCTGGTCGACATAAGCCACTGTAGCAGCAAATTACCATCCACTTATACAGTTCCCTTGGCAGGAAGGTCTACTGTGTGAATTGATCATTGTGGCCTCATTTTTCACCTAGAGTTTCTCAACAGATTCTATTTGGGCACAAACAAGCCTTATGCTGGTTTTCTGGTGTTTCTTGCATCTCTATCCAGAAATGCATCCCTGTTCCTGTCATTCAGCTCGAAATTCGCTTCTTTGGAAACCTCTTTGTATTCCAAACATGCACAATATCCAGCTAGAGCAAGCAAACCTCTATTTTGCAAGTCTTTAGGAAATGTAGGGGTGCAGTATGCAGGTAGAATAGTCAAAAAACGGCATTTCAGATTTAGTCATATACCTCAATAAAACATACTCCCTGCTTCCCCAACCTTATGTGTAAAACTGGAAGGCTGGAAAAATTAATTGTTCTGTTGCTTCGGTGGCACCATGGAAAAGCTCTTTACATTTTTAAAATTAAATTAATCCCTGAGCAGTAACTGAACACTTTATATGCTCAAAATATCAAAAATGCTCCCTGTGCCTCATGCACACACTTCTAGATTGATTTATTTATGCATTAAATACTCAGCTTTGATATTAATAGCTAGCTGTAAATTTTATGCATGCTCAATGTTTCCTTAATTTCTTCAAAATGTATATGAAATATTAATATGTGGATTGGGACAGTTTAGTTCGTTAACTATAAATTAATATTTGGCCTTCATTATTTATCATTTAAATTCTGGCTTCCAGTTTTTGTGCTTTTTCCTGCTCTAATTATTCTTTTCCTAATGAAAGTAATTATAGAGTGATACAACACCAGGTCAAAAAATATCTCTCCATATTTAAAAAGACACTTAAATATATTCATTTAGAAGTCAGAAATTCATCCCAGTGTACAATGTTTTTTAACCCTGTGAAGGTAGAAAAGAAGCAATAAATTTTTAATATTTTACATCTTTACTTGTCTGATTTTGACTAGTGTGGATATTCAGGGTGGCAACTGCAAAAGTAATACATATGTGTAGTATTAAGTTCACCTGAATGAACTGTGTAAACAATCTAGTCCTTAACTTTGACCTAGTCTTGTTAATCTTGCTCACACTATAAAGTCATGTATTTCGAGAGTGATTCTTCTAAAGCTTGTAGGAGTACTTGTGGATGAAGATTGTGCTTAATGGAGTGCATAAATTATTGCAGCTCCAATGAAACCAAGAGACTAACAGGGAAGATATAGCCTATCTAATACAAAACAAGAGCTATAAAAAAATTAAAAAAAGAACTCATTTTCAGAATGAAGGACCTGATCCTAGAGTAAAAGTTATTTTCTTTGTTGAGAGAGTTCAGATATTTACAATGCAGCACCTACCTCTGAGCCAGTCATGTCAGACTTTCTTCATACTCAAGGGAGAAACAAACAATTTTTAGATGATACTTCTTATCAAAGATTATTGCCTACTTAGAGGTGTAAGGAATCACAGCTTAAAGTAGAAGTTTTTACCTACTGAAGAAAGCTGAAGTGACTAACTTGGGTACCCATGCCTACATCAGTGAACTTGATCCCCTTGTTTTGATGGATTCCATGCTAGATCCTGGAATTTTCACTGTGCAAAAGAAAAAAAGCAACTGAAATAATAAAACAAATATATCAAGAATTCATCAAGCCACTTCTAATAGCTTCTATTGTCTGTGCAATAGAGTCAATAAGTCATGTACATGAAAGTAGCAGAAACAGAAGTGAAATAGGCACCAAATAACTTGTTCAAACAGATATATCAATTTCCTCCCCCCTACTGCTTGTGCTATAAGGAAATAAAGTATGAGGGGAATGATCAAAACTTAGGAGACAATGAGTGACTTGGAAACTTTTACAAGATTCTGAAACATAAGCTGGTTGGGTTTTTTTGCTTTTCTCTGCCTTTTCTGCACCCTGTCCTTTAGGTAGTGCCTGATTTGTACTTATCTTCTGCATCTGACCTGCTACTCATTAAACTGTCACTGCTTTTCCTGAAGCTTCCAGGCTTTGTAGTTTGGGTGGAAATTTAGTTATAAGACAAGGCAGAAGAAAAATTAGGTTGTTTGTCTCCTGCCTCTGTCACTGCCTTGCCTGTCCTCCCTGTACTGAAGGACTCATTTTTCAGGTATAGGCTTTTTTCCGTGATGATCCTTCTTTAGATTTAATTTACTATTCAAAAATCTCCCTGTAGTTCTTTATTCTGTGAACATATTAAAAAAATGTAAGGGAATGTGCTAATAGCAACACAAAAGGTGAGATTTATCATTCCTGCTTCACTCTTTAGTATTTTCACTAACAGAATTGTTGGTATGCACCCAAAGATGTTAAAGGGGAAAAAAAAATAAAATAACTGCCTTAAAGAGGCGAGGGGAGGGAAATGAATACTGATGGCAGCTGTTCTTCCAGACACTGACATGGGAGCTCAGAGGACAAGAGCAGACATTGTAGAATGTTCCTGGGGACCCATCACACCATCTCATATCATCTAAATGTTTTTTGGTTTTTTTTATTTGCTACTAATAACACAGTGCTATGGTAAACTATATAATAAAAATCCCATCAGTAGCAGCAGACTTACTCATTCATGACTGACTAATTCCTCCAGTGTTAACAAACAGAGTATAAAGTCCTCTGTGGCACAGAAGGTTAGTTCTGCTGCCACTTTGTTAAGGGAAAGAAGTGCATCGTGTCTTTCTTGGGTCAGTATGATCCAGCACCTGATAACTCATATGAATCATAAACTGCAGATGTGTTATTATGCCAGTGATAAATAGTATGAAAATCAGTTTCCCACAGGCTATTTGCTAACTCTGAGTTCTTAAAAAAAAAAAGAGCAGAAATGTTAAACCCAGTCTCACATTTATTGAAGCAATATACTACCACATGATTTAAAAAGTGTTGCTGAATTAATCACTATTTAATAAACTTCAAATGCAACAAGCTGTTCAGATTTCTACACAGGTCACCATCAGATGCAGAGTCACCATCAGATCTGTGAGGCACAACAAAACTGAAAAGCTCTTTAGCTAAATGATTGTTAGGCTTATTTTTTTTAACATATCTTTAAACTGTCTCATTTAGAACACTTATTAATTCACAAGATTTTATGATTTGAAGGAGGATGATGGTAGTGATACATCTTTCAATTATATCTTTATGATCATAGCAAGTGAACTGTGATTCACATCCCCAGCTATTAAGGTGCCTTTTTTATAACCTTAGACCTTTATCTTATCCTGGATGGACTTCATAAAATGATGGTTCCCACCTGTGGGATTTATTAAGCAGATATGTTGTCCTTCAGAGTTCTGAAAAAGGTCAGCTTCAGAATGTTGTTGTTCCCTATAAGAAATCATCAGAAAATACTAGTATTGGAAATGCTTGATATCTTAAATCTCAAGATAATGGTGCTGGGACTTTCCAGCTCCAAAGCAGGCTTAATCTAAATTCTACACAGTTGACTCCAGAAGTGTGTTGAGTGGCTGCCATTAATACATCTTTTAATACAACCAAAGTGGTCTATTTTTAGCCATGGGCTTCATCTAATCAGCGTAGTTGGAATTTTGGCTATGAGCAGTCATTATCTCATTTATTTAAGTTGTCCCATTTTTCCAATGTGAATGCAGTTGCTGAGCAGAGAAATCCTCAAAAAATTGTCAAATCTTGTTGCTGTTTTGGGTCTAGGTGGAAATCTGTTGCATGACACATCGTTTGGAATAGAAAGAATAAAGGGCAATGCACTCCAGTGATAAAACAATAGCAAATTTAGAATAATTGAATTGCAACATATTACATGACACCTTTTGACCTTGGGATCTGTGAAAAACTGCATAAAGAAGGAAGTGAAGAGAAAGACGATTCTACTTCAATAATGGAGAAAGAAAAACGCTAATCCACCATACCTGCATACCATATATCCATCCATGCATGCCAGAGTTGCATAGTTGTTAATGAATCCCAAAGAATGCTCTAGGTCTTGGGAACATTCAGAAATGTAAAAGCCTGGCTTATTTGAGTTACTGTGCTTGCGAATACAGGCACAGGAAAAAGAAGGAATCCTCTCCTCTTTTGGACGACATTAAAACTAGTTAACAAACAAACCCCAAAACCTTAATTTTTTTCTAACCAATTTTTTCCATTATATTCTATCTGGAATTAGTTGTCTTGCCTAAACCAAAGCAGCAGTTGATAAGTCCATATGTTTCTTTTAAGGTTAAGGATAAATGAAGGATGTCTGAGCCTCTTTCTCAGTTTTTCACAGTCCAGTCCATCTGTAGCTGTTTTTGTTTCAGATAAAATAATTTTAGTAAATTTACCTGGAATAGAGCAAAGTGTTGATCAGAAACATGAAAAAGAACCAACCCAAAAACCAGGTGTTATGGGAGTTTTATTCTTTATTCTACCGTATTCTCCAACAGATCTTTGGGAACCACAGTGTACTTGTAACAGTCATTGAGAGAAATACAAAATCTAGGACTTTATATCACTTCTTGCAAAGGCACTAACCTTGAACTGAAACCAGAAAATAAGCTTAGTTTGCTTAGGAACTAAGAACAGATTTGATGCATCATCACTGATTTAGCTACAGCTAGGCTGATGCAAAACCGATGTGCAAGTAGTAGGAAAATTATAAAAAGAATTTGAAATTATTTTTATGTGTGCTGTATGGATAGGCAGGAGCTTGCTGCAGAGTGGAGAACATATAATTATATCTTCATGTTCCATGTAGAGTTTTCTGTGAGCATTTTTCATGCATGAGTTGTTCTTTCTAGTAATGACAGTTGGAAACCATAATGCATTTGAAATCTGATGTGCATCAATTCCAAATTGCTTCTAGGGTGTGGCATGAATCAATTAATATCTTCTGTTCTGACATAAATTCAAGGACTAAAGTTTTCAGAAACATACTGGTATACTCGTAGAATATGCAGTATGTATGGATGAGCATTCTAAAAGGAATATAGAGATAGTTTTATACAACCGTACTTACGAAACAAAATCAATGTTATTTTCTACTGTTATTCAGAGAGGCATAAAATAGATTCAGTGCTAATAGTTCTGCTAATTGCACATATCCTTATGGAGGTTTATGAATACAAGATAATCAGAGTACCTTAGAACAAAAAGAACTACAGCTCTTAGGAGGACATTTGCTAACTATAGCCATTAAAATAATAAAAGTTAGTTTATAAAGAAAACAAGAACTGAACACCACAGTAGGCTCTAGGTGAAAAAACCAGTCTCAATTTTAAGAACAGATTTTTGTAATGTTCAAATACTTTTTTTAGTGGGTCTAAAGAACACATTTTCCTTTATTAATTTGATTTTTTTTAAAAAAAGAGAGGCAATGTGTTTTTCTTATTATTATTTAAATATCTTTAATTGCATGAACTCCTTATTTCATTTAGCAGGCAGGTTTGTATAAACTGGAGAAATCCAACTGTGGCCAATATGTTTTGAAATGCTTTAGAAAGAGCTAATATTTTCTGAATGTCAAATGCTTAGGAAATTCCCTTGCAAACAGCTATTTTAATTGAAATATTCAAGCATTTCTCCTCCTACTTCTCTCTGCTTCCCATTGCTACTTTTTTGGCAGGTCATGGGGTTTCTTTTATCTCACTTTTCCTCCCCTTACTTTGCGAGTCTGTTTTCCTCTTCACTACCCTTTCCACTCAGAGCAAGAGATATCTGTGCTCGGAGTTTTAAGCCTGCAAGAAGGTCCTTGGGAAGACTTCATTGTGTCACTCACAGACGGCGTCTCTAAAACAGTAACAAGTGTTGCCTTACCTAAATTTTTCATATAAAACATTATTGCTTCAAACACAATTATGGTTTCTTGAATTCGTTGGTGGTGTGTTATAAAGGTGAAGAATGACTGTTGCAGAACCAAACAGTGAGCGTGGAAGAGCACTCTTGTGGATGTTGGGAAGAAAAGCAGATATCTCAGAGCTGATTCCTGAGGCACTGTGCTTGCAGAAAAGCCTCACCAGAAAAGCAGTAAGGGACACCATTTTTTAGAATGAGCACTCTGAAACAGCTGGAATGAAAGAAAGTAACCAGGCTGAGAGTGAGCCAATGTGGAGGGATTTTTAGGAAGGAGTCAGAGCTCTTTACAGCTGAAACCTTGAGAAGAGGCCAATAAGAGTGAATAATACTGTTTGAGAGTCAACACAGCTTCTGTAAAGGGAAGCCAGGATTACACATATGTCTGAGTTCTTAGGAGTCAACTATCACTAGGATAACACACAAGTAGTCAATATAATGGAATTTAATTAAATTAAAATTAAATTATATCTTCTATGTTTTAAAAAATATTCTATCATAGATAAGGAGTAAGGGTGGATTTTTTAGGTTGAGTAATGGTTGGAAGAAAAATGGAAACCTCACAAAAAATGCTGGGTTGAATGAAAGAAAACCCAGCTGAATATTTATGTCACTGGGAATTATTGAGTGAAAACTAAAAATTGCCATATCTGACTCACGACTGCCTCAATGTTTATAGAAAATGGATAGTTGTTGGCAGAGTGGCTAAAGAGGAAAATCAAAGCTGTGTGGAAAAGAGAAGTAGATTATCTTTTTCAAGGGAGAATGCACTTAGACCAATTAATGTAGACTTTATATCATATAGCTACAAAGTGCCAATGTTTAGGAATGGTCTGAGTAGCCAAGTTTTGCCACTTGGAAAGTATTCTCAAAGATTTTACTTTGTGCCTCCACTGAGCTGTCTGAGTCTTCACTGCAAAAATTATCTATTAGATACTTTCAGTATCTATTTCATAGATTTTATGATAATTTAGGAGTTCCTACACATTTGCTTTGTTGAATTTTGTATCCCTGGGATTGTTCTTGACTCCATTTTGTATATTTTGTCATATATTTCCTTCACTGCAGAACATGATGAACACTTAAATACAGTCTATTTGGAGAAAGAAAACAAAGCCCTGAATATCACAGCTCAACAAAAACTAGAAAAGAAGTTGAGTGGACATATGGTAATTAGAACTACCTACAGTTATTCCTGGGAGGAATCTGGTGATGGGTTCTCTTCCCTGAGTGCTCAACATATCTGTGTAATGCTGCCCGTTGTAATTGAAGCCTCCAGGAATTTGAGGATTTATGGCTTTATTCTGCTATTTCCAAGGAATTTGCTTGTTTTTTTTCTTCCTTCTTCCACTCTGGTGTCCATTGCTTGGGATGAAGAAGTATGAGCACTCTGTGGGGTTTGGCTTTATTCTGTTTCTACAGTAGAGCAACCATGTTTCAAGAGCTATGGGCTTTGTACTCTGCTGCTCTGGCTTTGGCATCCCAGTGCTATGAGACATTTCCTTAATTATTTCCTTAATACACACTGTTGGGAACAGCCTGCACCTCTAGAATATATGGTTGATGTTGTTGAGCTTAAGTTTGGCTGCACAGAAGAAAAATTTATATCCCATCCAATTTGGTATTACCGTGGATGGGAGTACACGATGGAGACTTTTAAGGGACTGACTATTTCCAATGTGATATTTCAGCAGATTTCCAGCACTAATGATTTATGTAGCTAACTTTATAAACTGTGGTTTTATAGAAGAAGTGTGAAATTAAGTCTCCATCACGTAAATTGATGGCTTTTCTTCTGCCTTTATAAATGAAACATTTGAAACCAATACAGCAGCTAGCTTATGATTCAATAATTATGTTGAACTGGAATGATATCTCATTTAGATATCAATCTTCTGCATGTCCATTAGGAAGTGTACACAGTCCCAGACTTTGCTCATGCTAACAGCATGCAAAGTGGAAATGAGGAAGAAACTCAGGTGTGTAAAGCTCCACCATGCACACAGCCAGGGCAGTGATTTAGCCTAGTGAAAGACATAAAGGTTACAGAAACAGCCTCTTTTAGAAAATAATCATGTAATAAAAGTTGGCCATGATACAACCACCCACACTGTTATGGTGCTGTAGTGGCTTGCCCATGTCTGGCTGTCAGCTGCCCATCCAGCTGGACTCTCATTCTTCCTTAAGTAGGACAGGGGAAGAGAATAAGTTCATGTCAAGATAAAGACAAGAAGGTCACTTACCAGTTATTGTCATGGACAAACCAGATTTTACTTGGGAAAAATCATTTTAATTAACTGAGAATTAGATAGTGAGTAAGATTAAACAAACACTTTTTCCCACTCCCCTTTTTTTTTCCCAGGGTCAACTTCACTCCTTCATCCTCAAATTCCTCTTTCTCTTCCCCCAACATGAGTGCAAAGGAGGATGAACCATCGAGGCTGTGGATAGTCTATTACATCATGTCTCTACTTCTTCTTCTTCCTCACAGTTTCCCCTTCTCCAGTGGACTGGACTTCCTACAATCCCCCCCTTCAGGATAAACCTGCTCCGGTTGGGCTTTTCACTAGGCAAAGCTCCTTCAGGACATGTCCACCTGCTGCAGCAAGTAGAAAAATACAATCTATTTTATCAGGAAAAAACCAACAAAACAACCATGGATTCATGTTCTTTTTCATTTCACTGATATTCAGAAGTAGCATTTGACCTCTAGGGACTAGTAAAATTTTCAAATTCTTCAGAATAATCACTTCAATCCTTTCATAGCCTCTTATTTCTATTCCTACTGTTCTGGAAGATGAGATATCTCTTCAGAATTATGTTGGGGAAAGAAATATGTCTTTTGCTTGATACTAGGAGTACTCTTATGACAGATTCTGTAACATTCCTTTGCTCATTTTGTCAAACCTGTGGATACTTTGCAGCTTTACTTTTTTCTTGGACAGGAACAAGGACTAAACTACACAGAGGATTTTTTCAGTTCAACCTTTACAAACTTGGGGCTTTTTAAAGGGCCTTTTGACTATGTTCCACCACCATGAACCACTTACAGAAGGAAACAGGAGTTTACATAGAACTGTAAAATAATGAGGCAAAACAACTACCTTAGAAGGTTAAGAATTTTTTTATTAATACTGAAAAAATAAACTGCATTAAAAGACAATTTTAGTACAGCTTTAGGAATATTGTGATTTCGTTTTCATGTTGATCTCTTGAAAGATTGCATTTGAAGTATAGCAAGGAAACACCAAGCATCATCTCATCAAGGTAAGTTCCACTAGCACTTTGTTAGGACTACCAGGTGCAGCTGGTGTTGCTAATCCTGTAGTGTGAAGCAGCTGGGACCGGTTATCTTTCCCTATTTACTCTCTGTCTGCTTCTGGCTCTAGCTATAATTCTAGTGAAACACAAGGGAGCCCAAACTAAAAGAAACCATGATGCTTACAGCAGAATTGAAAGCAACTAAGCACCTGGGTTTAAATTTTTGTTGTTAAGACACAGCGTTTCCAGCTGAACTGTGAGTATGCACAAATTTTGTGGGCATTTGACTTTGTATTTTTAAGCTTGTGGGTTGCTTTTTCTTCCTGAGGGAGGTTAATCTTGTGTGTTCACAAGACTGGATCTTGTGCTGTNATTCTTCCTGTGGGAGGGAAAATAAAACCACAGCAAAGGCCAACCAAAAAAACCCTGAAGGCCCACATACAACACTCTAAAGGAAGGACAAGAATGGGTTGTGTGTGACTACAAACCTAAAAAAAAGGAAAGTAAAGAGCAACTAGGGAGAAATCATACAAAATCTATTCTATTTAGGGGAGGGGAAAAAACCCCAAACCAAGCCAACCACCTTCCTAATAATATTCAGGAGAGGAAGATTGCTTTGCATTAACATGACCAATCATCTTGAATAAAAACTTGATGGAAAAGATTTTACCTGATGATATTTCCCCAGTCATCTCCTCCTCCAGCAGGTGGGATAGTAAATGTGTTACTTAGACTGCAGAGGTGCAAGGAGTTCAAGATTAGATTTTACAAACCTTATTTCGGGGTGGTACAGTAGTTCAAATTACATTCTTCTTGCTCCCATAGAAAGACCAAGAAAGGGAAATATATGGTTTTCTACTCACAATCCAGCATTCAAATTTCTTTTTCTTGAAAAGTAGATGGATATTTGCCCAGTGGAGGAAAGCAAAACCCAGTTCTGGAGTCTACAGCAGTGAAATTTCCAATGTAATGAACTTAGTTAACTGTTTACTATATCACTCACATTTTGAAAGACCACAGAAAAACTTCAACAATTCAATTTTTTTTTAAAGAATTGACAGGTTGGCAGAACTAGTTAATAGGAAAAAGATATTTTAGAAAACAAAAACATGGTTAAAGTTCTGCTTAGATGAAGTCTTCAAAGATGGTTCCGTTGCCTGTGATAACAGCATGCAATCCATGTCAACAGAATAAATCAAGAGATGTCAGCAGTCAACTTTGACCAGCTAAAATAAGTTAGGTGCCCAAAAAGCAACTATTCTAGCTACTCAAGTAGTTACAATTTTGTGTAAGTATTATGGAGCTAGTTTTTGAAATGGGGAGGAAAAATCAGATGAAGTCCTCATTTCAAAACCAAAAGCCACTGTCAATAATACTCTGGATTTCTATGGTATGGAGCTAATAATCAAATTCTTATTTATTGGCTACTTAAAGTCTCAATTTCAGTTTGAGAATCGTTCTTGTTTTCCCATATATGGTTTCAAAAGACACAGTTTAATCTGGGATTCCCAGGTAAAATCCAGTCATTACTCACCAAAAAAATCCCTATAATCTTTTGAGTGTGGATGATAATTTCCACTTTTCCAAATAAAAGTGTTTTGGAGCAACATGGTGCATGGTGTTAAGCAGTTGCTGCATTCCATTCTAGAAATGATTGCTTTCTCTTGTAATTAAAGTAATTTCTGTGCACGCATCACTTATAATTATGTAAAATGCTTTGAGGGTACAGAAGAAAATATTCAGCCAGTGTCTTTTATTTCTTTACTAAATCTGAACATTAGAAATTTGAGCTTTATCTGGATTTGGGGCCAATTTTAGCAGCAGTTCTCTTAAGAGTGAGATCAGTACCCCTGGTTGTGGTGTGGAGCTGTTACCACAGGCATGAATGACCTCAAAAAAATCCTGTATTTCACTGGAATTAGTCAGGATACACAAGATGGATAGGTCTGCTCTCTCTAGCCCATCCTCCCCCAAAGTCTTGAATGTTTGCTTTTAACACTGGAGTTGCATAACAGTTTTCAGCTGGCCTGATTGTGTTAGGTTTATATTTATTTGTGCTGAGTGAAATAATTTAGATTTTGTCCTTTTAAAATAAGTAAGCCCTATTAGCCTCATGAAGTTCTTTAAAGCTTGATATTAACCGAGCATCAATTTTGTTTCAGCATTTAAAACACTGGCTTTGTTATAGGAGTTCAATGAGAGGAAGAACAATAGTCACATTTTTAAGTGCAATTCAGATGAATAGCAGCACATAAGCTATTTCTAAAATGATTTTACTTATGCAATTTTGATTTTGGTAGATGCACAGTATTGATATTTTTAGCACAAAAATTACTTATCTTGAGAGGTTTGGAAATAACACTGTTTCACTGACAGAGAGACACAGCAGGGGTAAAAGAAGTGTATTATGACAGCCTGTTAGGCTGTAGGGTATAGGGTAAAATAGGGAATTAAAAATCAGAAAGAAAGAGAAAAGCACAGACAGGTGGGTGGAAAAAGTGCTAGAGGGAACATAAACTGCTGCAAGCAAGATTTACCATAATCATTCACGGAAGTTTTACAAAAGGATATTACAGCTACCTGGGAGACCAGAGCCTAGGGCCATTTTGGCACACAAACTAGAGGGAAACTGTAATGCAGTAATACACTGTTTTGGGATCCAATCAAAACAGAAGGGTTTGGAAGGCAGAAGGTGGCAGAAATGGTCAACATGTGAAAGGCAACTAATTTTAAGTAAATAATACTAATGCAATGACACTGTCAGAGTCTTTTGTCTTCCACAGACAGTGGAATGACAAGCTGTTATATCCACCTGGAAAAGTAAATATCCTGTAGACTGAGGTGAGCATTCTTTATGTTAGTTTAATCCTGGAGATTTACAATAGCTAAAAAAAAAAAAGAAAGCAAACACTGACATCAGGAACCATTCCTGTCCAAGTAAGGAGGTCCCCACTATGAGCTCTGACAATAAAACAGCTTTGTGTACATAATTCTCCTGGATTTGACAACTCTTCCCTACTGCATGTTAGTAATGTAATACGTATCTTCAGTGTTTTGATAGTAGGAAATATATTTTTTTCATCTATTTTTGGCAGCTTCACTGTGGCAATTGCTAATGGCTGTTGTTGTGCCATGTAAATCTTGTGACTGCTGATGAAGTTTTTCGATTGCATCTTGTCTCTTTTTCAATTCTTTTATTTATTTTTTTATTGGAAGGAATTGGGGAAATATGGTTTAATGGTAACATGTTCTTTTTATACTGCCTTCAGTGTTGAAAACCTGTATGACAGGAGGGAATGTAGAAGGGCTGGCCACTCTGTCACCTGAAATTATTTTGTTTCAGAGAGGTTTCAACTGCTGATGAGGCAGATCTGCATTTGCAGACACCTATGAGCCAGCCATTGCAGCACTCAGGGTACAGGGTCTCCTCTGTAGAGCTACAGCTTCATAACCTGACCAAATGATGAAACTGGGCTGGCATGTAAAGGGGTGGACCTGCCTGTCTTCCCCTTCCCTTCCCATGAGACATTCCAGCCTCACCTCTGTGTCAGTGTTAGTTATGCAGTGCATTAGATCACCTTGCCAACCTGGCAGTGCATTTGCTCTCTTTGGCTGTAATAGTCTAACAGACCTTCAAACCAGCTTACCACACAGCCACCTGGCTGCAAGGGATGGGGAAGGGAACGTGCCTTCCACTGGAGCACGGGAGGGGGTGGCAGCCTGGGCTAAACTCATTGTACAGTGTCCTGGAGACACAGCCTCAACTGCATGGCCCTGGCTATAGCATGGGACTGAGGATTGTATTATGGGCTGTCTCCAACTGTGAGAACTGGGAAGCTTGCTAAACCACCTGCTAAATTCGTGTCCAAGAACTCCTGATTCCTGGTACCTCAGCTCTATTCTCTTGGTTTTCCACTCTGTCCGCTGAGAAGGACCACGCTCTCCTTTTCTGGTGCTCTGTATGGCTCCTGTATTTCTACAGTCAGATTTTCGGGTGACGTGCATTTCTGTCTGCAGCACCTGGCACAACAGCACGGTGACCTCAGGGGAGAGGAAGGAGTCAAGGATATCTCTCACTGTTACAGGGATACAAATGAGAAATAGCAGTGTGTTTACTGGGATTGAAATCTGTGAGCTTGGCCAACTGTAATTCATTCTGATTTCTGGTGGCTATCTATAAATCATGTGGATCTTGGTAGTGGCAAATTAACCCTTTCATTTCATTGACTAGTACCATAAATAATTATATAAAACCAATGTAAATCATCACAAATGTGTTATAATTGTTTCGACAATTATTCTGTATCTCAGTGGGTATGGGGGGAAATGAAAGCTGTTCCTAGAGCATTTCTGGTTGCTAAGGAACAGTTACTTGAGTCGTAGAAATTGTCTCTCACACCAGATACATTATTCTGGCAAATTGGACTTTCAGATTGAGTGCCAAGGGAAAGGGGAACAATCAGAAATAGAGAAAATTGCTATTATGGAGCTGCATGGGGTCTAGTATATGTATGTCAAAGATTCTGGTTTTATATCTACCTCTGTTTCTATTGTGATGAACTCTTAGTTTCCTTTTTTCTTCTTTTATCCCCCCCCCCAATAAAATAAAATAAAACAAATAAGTCATTTGATAAGGCACCGTACTATAAAATCTGGTTTCTTCTTGGTATGGGAGGGACAGTAAATATCATGCTCACCAGTTCTCTCATCTTTTCGAAAAATAAGACCTGTGTTATGGGAGTTAAGACAGGTTTCAGGAAAATAGCATGTGGGGCAAGGGGGGAAAGGTAACAAAGTCCGTTCTAAGTCTGTTTCTCTGATGAGTGACCCAAACTCTTTCTCCTCACCAAGGCAGTGCTGTGCCCCAGGCTGGTTCTGGGGTCCCTGGGGAGGGCAGGTGACTTCATGGAGATCCAGGTGCTGCCGAGCACCAGATGGGTGTGTAGGAAGAACGGGGGCTGCAACACCTGAGTGTGTTCGGTGTCAACCAGGACTGCAGCCCAGATTTTTATAGGTTTCTTGGACTATGAAAAATGATACCCATAGTGTGAGAATGAGAACATAGGAAGTTTCTGCAAAGGCAGTACAGAAAGAAATCATCAAGTTCATTCCTTAAACCTGGGAGTACTTAGTGTGTGTGTGTTTACAGCTCATTTACTCCACACATAAATTATAAATTAGCCTGGGTCCTCTTCAGACTGATCTATGTTTAATTCTCCTTTGTTACAGTTTCATATTTTGTTGACTTTGAGATGCCTTTTTAAAAAATATTGCAATTATATTATGTTACCACTGAATAAAATAAACAAGACCCCAGCTAGCTTTCTGTCAAAAGCAACGAAAACAGAGAATCAGTCTTTGCTGAGCTCTACCTTTTAAGTTTGAAGCTGTTACAAATTCTGAACTATATTATTGTATTTTGTGTTTAAACATCCTGGCTAATTAAATTTCTGTCTGAGTTTCTCCTGTAGCTTGCTCAAAGATTTATAATGCTAAAGATCAGAAGGTTGAATCAAGGATTTAATAAAATGTGTTGTACAAAGAAAGAAGTTGTGTAGGTGCACAGAATAGTAAGTGCTCATTTCAGCACTCCTCGCGGTTGTAATGGCGATTAATGCAAGCCTATTGAAATCTTACTCTGAAGCTTAAGAATGTCATTAATTAATTACTTTATCTCAACAGGTTTGAGGTATTGCTGAAGATCTTCCAGGAAAAACAAAAGAGTTGTTTTTGTCGTGTACAGCTTTTTGCTTACATTTCTTACTCTTGTGATATAGAGTGTTCCTGTAATACATGTAAGCAGACATAGCAACATATTGCAGTCATTCATAGATCTTACCAACACATATAAAGTATTATCCTACTGTGTGCTACTCAAACCCCATTAGAGTTAATGGATTTGTATTTTCTATGTCTGAGACAACAAAACTTCAAAATGTTTTCCAGGGTTTTTCTTCCCTGGGATGAGTGAAGGGATGACACTTGTGAGAGCTATCTGTCTGCTACTGTAACATACAGATAAAGCAGCTTAGAAAAGAGGCAAGAGAAAAACAAAATTCAAAATAAATTGCTGTTTCTCTGGCAAATTGCTGTTTCTGTGGCAAAATGTTGAAAAGTTGTTTCTGCCTGATATGTATCAAAGGGTTGCTTGTTTGTTTGTTGTGTGTTTCATTTTTTGTTGTGTTCTCTTTTGTTGCTTTTTTTTGTGCCTCTTCCTTTCTTTATTTTTATTTTTTCTTAATTTTTTCTTTCTGGCATGCACTGTGCTCCTTTACATTGCTTGAAAATCAGAGTTATAAGCTGACCTTTGAGGGAAGCTGGAGTTTGACTGCTTTGTAATTCAAGACCCAGAGGGTGCAAGTTGAATTGAATCCAAGTTTTTGTATTTAGAATGTAACAGGCGCTTTGAAAAGTAACCCAAACAAAGGGGGAATTAGCTTTCTGAACTCAATTTTCTTTGCATAAGAGAATGATTGAAGTGTTGCCACATGGTCTTCAAATAAGCTTTCTTAGGCAAACATCTCTCAAGGGAAGGATCAACCCATATTTTCATAAATCCGTGCTCAAAACTGGCATTACTCATACCTTTGAAAAAAGGAGTGGTTATTGTTGAACACTCTTAAGAACTGTAACTGAATGGACTGGGATACACAGCTTCTGTCTTTATATATCTTATCCAGTCAGTTTACAGCTGCTCCTGGGTGGACTTTATCAGAAGTCTTGAAAGTAAACTCCAAGATGTTTTTATATTTACTATCTACGCTTTTCCAAGAGCAGTGATGTTTTAGGGGATCTGATTTTCAGGGTCACAGCTCCCTCTAGAAAACAGTAGGATGTTAAGAGAGCCCCTACAAATCCAACCAATGCTGCACATCAGCATGAACCCGCAATCTCTAAAGTCCATAGTAAGAAAGTCAGATTGGGATCTGAACTTTGAATTCAGAGCCACTGAGAAGTCATGGGCTGGGGTAAATCTCTAGAGCTCTGTCCTCTTCCGTGTGTGCTTTGCTTGAGGAGTGGGGGGGAAAAAAGGTGTCTTTTTGTCATGTCAAAGCCAGGGATAATTACCCATTCAACCTGCAGCTGACTGCCTGGTTCAGGGCCAGCATTTAGAATCCTCCACCATCCTTGTTGCTATGGAGGAGTTGTGGAGGAAAGCCCTTCACCTTGGGGGTCTGTCTCTTTGGGGTGCTGGCAGCTTTTAAGAGCCAGTGTGGGGCTTTGGATGTTGCTCCAAGGTGGGGCAATAGGGTGTTTCTCTCTCTCTTTGTGCTGCACAAGGCTCAGCTGTGTGGCGCGTTGAGCGGAGCCATAGTGCACAAAGTTAATAAAGTATTCAGCAGCCAAATTGTTGGCTGGAATGATTTCTCCCTGGTCAGATTCTAAAGCAAAAGTAGATAATCCAGCATGAGATTCCCTTTATAACTGCAAGTGCTGTTGTTACGCAAGGAATTGCATATATTGATTAAAATCTCTTAACAGAAGAGAAGGGAAATGAGCTGATGGCAGCTCAGAAATTCTCTTTTCAATAGAGTATGGCTTAAGGCCATCAGAGGTAGAAAAGCAAAAACTAAATTCATGTGAAGGAGAAAAGGGAATATGTTATCATCTGTTTGCTTAGACAGATAAAGCAAAAAAGGAAAAAAAAATTTTAAATAAAACATACAAATGGATTCTAAATATTACAAGTAACACCTTTGAAAATAGGTGATGTGGAAATAGAAAACTTAGAGACGCATTAATAATCATTATATTTTTTGTTTTTCAGAACGAATATTTGTCCATTTCTTTTAGTCACTCTTGTCTTTTACAGAAACTGAATACATATAAAATATTAAATACCAAAAGATACATAAGTAAAATATAAAATTATGCAGCCAAGAGCTACCTTATTTTGAAATAAGTGTTTGAAGTTTTCTTTTTCCTTCAGCCAGCTCCAGGATAGCAGGGCCCCATCACACGTAAGGGTGTCTTGGGAAGAAAAACACCATCACTCCAAACATCTCCTCCTTTCCTCCCTCTTCTACCTGCTTTATATATACAATATGATGTCATATGGTCTGGAATATCCCTGTGGTCACCTGGTTGGGGTCACCTGTCTTGGCTGTGTCTCCTCCCAATTTCCCATGTAGCTCCAGTCTTCTCACCACCACAGCAGTGTGAAAAGCAGAAAAGGCCTTGTCTCTGTGCAAGCCTTGCTCAGCAATAACTAAAACATCTTTATTATCACTGTGTTTGGCACAAATCCAAAATAAAAGCCCTGTACTAACCACTGTGAAGAGAATTAGCTTTATCCCAGCTAAAACCAGCACCCTGAGTTAAAACCAACTTCAGAAGGCACTACATGGTGTGAAAAAGCAAGTCCAGATATGTCTTTTAGTTGATTTCTGATATAAACAATTATTTTGATATAGTGTAAGTATTTTACTGTGATGGATATGTACTCTATCTATAGGAATAAACCTGCACAGTCAGTATCTCACTGTTATCATGTAAATGGCACCTTGGGAACATCTATAAATGTATTAACCTCTATTAACATTTTTAAAGTTTTATTAAGATGAATGTAGAAAGTATGCAGCAATACCGAAGAAATCAATTTAAGCATTTTGTCGTAGTGGAGCTTCAGTATTAAAATCTTGTCTCCTTTCTGAAAGATTATTGTAGATATAATGATGATGGCCAGACTTTGCGAACGAAGATCTGTGGAAGGTATTTGTCCGCCTTCCAGCCTGCGCATTGGATTTATTTTAGGTGGGACGCAGTGCGCGCAGAACTGAGCCCACCCTTTAATCCTAAGGTTCGTCTGCCGGGGCCAAGCGAGCTTGGACAGTGGCAGCGAGGTCCTCAGGACGTAGGACAGGGCTAACGGGCTCCACCTGCCCGGGGAGTTTCCCCGACCGGGAATCGAACCCGGGCCTCGGCAGTTACAGTGACGTGTCCTTAACCACTAGACCACCAGGGGCTCCTATTGTAGATAACCCAAAGATAAATAATCAGCACTGATGCTAATTCAGTAGATGATAATAGGGGAAATTTAAGCCCTACTTTCAACAGAAATGTTAAACTGTATGAAAAGCTAAATATGAGCCTCCAGGGAAAACACTAAATCATCATGTGCAAAATTGGGAGCAGCTATTAAAATCCTTACCCGAATTCAGATTTTCTCTCAACTTTTTAATGGAAGAAGTTAACTTAATTTCTTTGAATATTGCTTTACCTTGGAATATAGAAGCTGGCTCTGGAAAACACAGGATCCTACAACCCAGAATCCTCCAATACAAACAATGAAATATTGACAATAATAACCAATTTAGACTAAAATTGCCAATCTTCCCCCCAAAAAAAGTTAAAATTCAGATCTAAATCTACTTTAGCACAAGAAGGCCCATCTGGTTTACATTTATATATTTCAAATGCTTCCATTAGGGTTTCTTCTGTGGGGTGAAATCAAAGATCCTGGCCTTAACAAAGTGACATTTTTACCATTATGGAGAGATTTCTCATGTTTCTGATAAACCAGAACTATGGAAAATTATTTTAAAAGATTTCTTTTTCTTCCTCCTTCCTTAGCATTAAATTTGATTGTAAAATTTTACTTTAGTTCTTTTTCTTTAAATTTATAACTGAAATTAATCGTTCCAGATCAACCAAAGGACAGGAAAATATGTCAAAAGAAATGAGCACAATGAAGCAACAGTGGAAAAAAAAAACCAAAACAAAAAACCCAAAACAACCAAACATCCGTAAAGCTTTTGACATAGGACTTTATTTTTAAATGAAGTCTTGGCAGGAGACTTATTGTAAAAATAACTAAAATATTTCACAGAAAGAAAATTTAATTTAGACATGAAATAGAGCTGGAAAAATATCAATCTTCACAAGCATTCTAGATTGTAAGCTCACAAGCATAAATTTTCTTTTTGACTCTGCTGTTGTCCTATAATGTTTGTTTCCAACAGGTCCATAAACAACTCAGGTTTAATCTGGTGTTTCTGATGTCTATAGAGATGAGAATTCTCAGTGATGTTTAGGAAGGAAATACATTTTACATGGAAAAAGATGCACTTCCACAAAAGAGGGATCTAGGGGAGAAAGGAAAACAAATGAACTATTTTTAGTGGCATGGTGATAAAACATCAGTGGGCAAATTTCAGCTTAGAATGAAAGATAATTAAATACACAACATGTCTCCTACGTGACATAGGAGGTCACATATCACTTTCAAAAGAGGCTTGAGCATTTGAATGCTCTTTCTAGAAGTCAATGACATTTAAGCTCCTAAGTGCTACAGACATTGGAAATTGGACATGGTGGTTTTTTTTTTTTAATTGTGGGCTTTTTTTCAGCTTCTCTTTTGCAGTTCATAATTTTTTTATTAGGTTACATTTTGGTGAATTTTTTTTCTTTTCTTTAACCTGTGCTAGGAAAGAAGTTTGATAGTCATTACAGTGATTACAGTGCAGTCCTTGTTTTTATGAAAAGAAAAACAAGGCTCTCAGGTGAAAAATGGGTCCATATACATGTGAACTATCTGCTGTGCCTTCAGCAAGATCATTACAGTCTATCTGGAGTGCTATGGACATACCACTGAACAAATATTGGATTACATTATGCTTATAAACCTCAGGCACTGTGCACTTTTCTAAATTATTCGCACATAATCACTCCAGGGGATTACACTTTAGGATGATGGGAGGATGCCTAAAACCAGACATGCACAAAGTACCTTTATTCTTCAGTGTGTTCTTGGAATACATTAATCTAGAAGGTAAAATGCACAACGGTGAGATTTGGAAAAGATGATGATGATTGCAGATCTGCCAGATAACAGGTTAATTGTTATATTTCCTTTAGTTATTGGGAATGAAAGGCAGGCTTTTTTCTTTTTCCCTTTTTTTTTTTTTCCTTTTTGTTTTCCAACAGACACTTCTAATGACAATTTTTTCTTATGTGTGGCATGGAGAGTCATTTTCGGCATTCAGGGTTGCAGCTCAAAAGTCTTGCTGTCAGAAATAACAAGTGTGTTAAATTGTGTCTCTTCAAATAGTAATAAAAGATTACTGTTATTAATAAAACTATTCGCTTTGTGAAAAATGTAGTATGCCTAAGGAATTTCTGAGGTATAAAACTAACAAAGGCGCTGCTGCATCTGCTTTTCCTTCTCAGTTTGATATTTTTTTCCTATTGTGAATAGAATACAGAATAACATTGGATATAGAGAGTAGTTTTGGAAATTCATGGCATCTAATAAACCTGCCTCATATAACTGTTCATGCTTTACATTGACATTTTAATGAATTGACATCTGCAAATAATGCACAGAACAGAAATAGAATATACTGATGTTCTTTCCTTATCTCTCAACTTGGTCAGGTCATCTCAGTGGAAAGCATTCAATATGGTGAACCCTGGAACAATATCATCAGAGACTCTTTGTTTTTTTAAGATTAAGTGGAATTTATTTTCATGACAGTTGACTTGAATATATGCATTTGTTGCAGAACATCACTTTAAAAGAAAATTAAAATATCCAGTGGAAATTATTGTAGTGTAAAGTATTTTGAGATCAAAATGCAGACTTTTCAAGCACATATATTAGCTCATCAGTGACTTTTAAATGCCATCCACCCTAGCTGTGACTGTTCCTGTTTTCCTTTGTAAAATGAAAGGGAGAAAACTTTTTTTCTCCCTTGTTTTGCAGTAATTACAACTACAGAATAGATGAAGGTACCTCTGGAGATCATCTGGTGCAACCGGGATCAGGGGATCAGCCAGAGCAGATTGTTGAGGGTTGTGTCCATTTGGGTTTTGAGTATCTCTGGAGATGGAGACCCCACAACCCCCCTGGACAGGGACAAATCTGTTCCAGTGTTCAACCACCCTCACAGCAGAAAAGTGTTTTCACATGGTTAAGTCAGGTTCCTGTGCCATCTCACAGTCTTCCTCTCAAAGAAGAAATAGGAGAAAGAAAACTCTCAATTATTCCCACGCAGCATTTTAAATGTAGTTGGAAAGATCCCCAGACTGAGCAACCTTAGTTTTATGGATCCTATTTGCATACAGACAATTAAATAGAACTACTGGGAGTGTTTGAAAGTTTCAACAAGATCGAACAATAAAAAAGTTGAAACTAGAGTGGCAATTCAGACTAGAGGGAGAGCTGGACTCTGGGGAACAGACCTTCTGAAGAATCTCCATAAGCTATGCCAAAGTTTAAAAATGCTGCTGTTTCACAAAAGATCATACTCCAAAAGCGTGGAAAGGTAATCCACACTCAGAATTTTTAGGAAATGAGGAATTATTCATGGCTTTAAATAATGATACATAAAGGTCTGTGTATGACTGTTTTTGGGGGGGATTTTTCATGTGTAAGTAAAGGTGTCACAAAGAAGTGCAATTTGAGCTTGAGACATTTACAGCTAATATTAGTTTTACATCAATTAGAACCAAATCTATGCTAGGAAAGTGAGGTCTTATGCATATTGAGATGCCTCAGATGGCATACCAGCACTTGAAACACAGGGAAAAAGTTCCTCTGTGACTTTTGTTTATGGTTCAAACATGCAAAGTTGAAAAGAAAATGTTGTTACTAGAGTACAAGTAATGAATCTTTTCTAGGAAGGAAAAATATCTCTTGATAAAATCTCCATGAGAGAGGAGATTTAGGATTAAAGGAAATTTTAAATTAGATTAAATCTTTTTATCCTGATGTGGTTTGTGAGTGTAATCATTCTTCCTCTGAGACTGATGAAAGAAAACTTTTTTTTTTCCTGAATGTACTGTGCAAATTATCCAAGAAGCTTCTAAGTGAGGTCATATACAAATTATTATTCCTAAACTTGTACATCAGTGATAAGGAGGATTGTAGATGTTTTGATTTCCAGAAAAGCAGAAAAAACAAATAGACCCTTGAGGTCTTCAACTTCAGATGCTGCACCCCTACAACTGTTTTGTTCCTGTTCCAGACATCTGCCTTTTACAATGAAGTTTCACCACTTCCCTGGGAAATCTTGTATATACAAGGAAAGCAAACTGGATTTATATTCTTTGAAGTCATAATCCAAGGGGGAAAGAAATCAAGGTGGAACAGAATGCAAAAAGGAGTCCAACTTATAGTTTGTAGAGTGTTTCTCCCTGCTTCAAGCTGTTAAATAGGAATTTTGCCACTGACTTTTCAGAAGGTGAGACTCACAGGGCAGCCTAAAATATGCTTCTCACGTAATTAAGGATTGTATTACATGGAAAATTGCTAATATGTTTTCTTATGATACTTGCTAATAATATATAATATTCACAGATAAGCATTTCTTTCTTTGATGAGTTTCTGTGTCAATTTTTTTTTTCTCCTTCCATCACTGCAGCCCAATATTGGATTTACCCATTTTCCACACTGTGGATATAACCACATCTACCAAGTTGCATATCTTCATTAGGCTCTTCCATTAGAAATCACAACAGATTAGAGATGTCTTTCAACTGCCTGAAAGACAGCAGAGCTTACTGTACATGTGAGATTAAAGAAACAACCAAACAAGAAGATGTGTCAGTGCATACATGCAAAAGGTACGTAATCATCTATTTAAATTCAGTTTCAAAAGGAATGCATTCATTAGACAAACAAATAACAATAAAAATAAAACAACTAATTGAAAGCTTGGTACAGACTGAAGTTTCTAAGTTTTATACTTATGTGTGTAAGGAAGGTATTGTAGAACTGACCACATCAGTTACTTTCTGTGTCTGAAAAAGTGCCCGAGTTCCATACTGGAACATGGAACCAGTCCCAGGCTGTAAATACTATTCCACGAAGTTCAGTGTCATTCCATATACAAGACATTTTATTTAACAAAATATTTATTTATTTAATTAAATTTTATTTAACAAAAATGACGTTTCCAATCAGAGCCTGTGTCATTTCCCATGGTCACGTCAAAAAACAACACACAAGTCATTGCAATCAGGTTTTTTTTGGTTTAGCACTCACTAAACAGTTTTAGCACTTATTGCAAACTTGAACTTTGCTGTGAATTTTAAAAAGTAAGGTGTCAAGTTGCCAGCATCTATAATTAACCAGGGCTGGCCAAATATTAATAAAAAGTATGACTTACAGCAAATGTGAGCATTAGCAGGTCATTGATACACCTCTGTAATTAGTAGGTCATTGCTACACCTCTGTAATTTTAGGAAAATACTGTAAAATTATACCTAGAGTAAAATGTAACTTCAGCAAGACTTGATTGAGTAAGAAGGTTTAAACCCAATAGTTTGATGCAGAAATTCTTGTAACCTGTGGGTAAAGTATTTGGGCAGGATTTCAATGAAAGTGCAAGGCATGAAAAATAGAATATTAAAAAATAATAAAGAAACAGTTCAGAAATGAAACAAGTGTTACAACTACTTTGCGTCTATGTTTTTGTGTGCTCACTTGTTTGCTTTGGAAGGTACATGACTCTAATTCTGTATTAGAAATAATACTGTATATTAATTCTCATAAGGAGAACAACTGTCATAGTCTTATAACCCCATTGCAAAACCCTCAAAATAGTATATACTATTCGAGGAGGAAGACAAGGTTTCTGTTTTTATCCAGTGTTCATGAGTACCAGCAAAATCTGTCATTATCATGGTAACAATAGCGAGGCAATTAACTTAAGAACATAGTTTCAGAATAATAAAGGACAGCTTAACCTTTATATTGAGTATTAGTGTTTTGTTTTGTTTTAGTCATCTGCTAAATGGAATTTGCATTGAAATAGAATGCCTCAGTTCTCCTGGTGGTAACTTTGGATGGAAGTCAGAGACAATAGTTTAATCTTATAGCAGGCCATAATTTTCCAAAAGGTTTGCATAAAAGGTAAATTTGAAAGTTATTTTGTGCAGGAGGTTTTCTTAAATTCTATTACAAACAGCCTTATAAAAACTGTATTGAAATTATGCATCAGATTTAACTGAGTCCACTTACATTATCAAAAGAGAGGTTTTTTCGTGTTCTGCTGACAAAGTATATGTAAATAATTTAAAAATAAATTGATCAATACATTTGAATGAGTACCAGTTGCTGACTATCAGCAAATGTTACAAGGTGTTGTTACAAACATTTGTTTGAATTTGGCACATTCTGTAAGTGACTGTCATATATCAGGTTATAATGAAACCTGCTGGTGCAGTGCTGGAGACATCGATACTAGATTTGACTTGTGGAAAATACATGAATTCTCAGATCCAATTGATCAGGGCCTCATGCTGTCACTGCCCTTTTGGCACCATGATGCTTGTAATTTTGGTGCATGCGTGTATCATCAGACAGCTTTAAATAGCTTTTAAGCTATTAAGCTGTAGCTTTCTTTTTTTCCTTTATTTTTCAGAAAAATAATTCAATTTTAAATTTTCTTATGGAAAAATGGATTTGCTTAAGTGGAAATAAAAAGGTGATAGATGTAACCAATGTTTCTTCAGCTTTCGTTCAGTTTTGGCTTGTGAAAGGCTTATTCCTTTAAATGTTCTATATGTACCACTCCTTGGAGTGTGGGAGGATACTTAGGAGGTGACATTAGTTTTCAGACTACTGGAAAGTTCTCTTTTGCAAGATATTTTTTTTAAATACATACACATATACAAATAATGATTTAGGTTGGTTTTTTTTTAAGGTTCATTTGCATTTGATGCAAAGTGTGTGTACTCTTTTACCTACTAGATTTATCTGTTCATCAAGGTAGAGCAGCATCAGAAGTTTATGTTTTCAGTCATATTTGAAAAATGTTGATATTCTCATTTTGTCTCAGTGGAGTAAATGGATTTTATAATTGATTTTAATAATATATTACAATGGTGAAATTTCTGAAAATGCCTATATATGGATATATCTGTACACACATATACATATATATACATATATATATGCATATACATGTACTCACTCTTATTTTTCTGTGGGTCAAAATATTGTATTTCAAGTGGAGTTCATGAATGTCCTCATTAGGTGATATTATATTTCATATTTCTGAGGGGTCCTTATGTGTCATATCCTCTTCTGGTTGCTTAATTTATGTGCTGAAAATGTGAATTTAAAACAGAAATGTATGTATTCTTTCTGGAAATCAATTATGTATAACACAGAATTGCTTAGAATCACAAGCCACATACTAATTTATAGCAATACCTGACCAAAGTTACCTCTAGGAAACTTAAGGAAATGTAATTTTGAAACTGATTTTACAATTGTATATTTAAAGAAACATGCCAATACCAATATTTTTAAAAGATTATTAGGGTTTCAAGTGACTTGCTTTTGCTTATTGTTTTTAAGAGTTTAAAAAGTATTGAATGAATTTATACATATTTTTCAAAACCTTGCTTCCCTTTTCATTTCTGAAAAATGAGGGCAGAAAATGATGGTGATAGTTTTACCTGTTGCTTGTATTTTCTATGCCAAAGAAGAAAGGTCTCAAATCTGACATTTTTGATGATACAGTAGAAGGTAAAATTGGAGCTAGAGGAGATGGTGGGATCATAGAAGTCTTGGGATCTGTGGCATTTATAATCCCGAGAAAGGTAAGATCTTTATGGATGATTCTATGAGGGGAAGGGAGAATCCTTTGTGAGATTAGTTTGTGCCCAAACTGAATTCTTTGTAATAATACTGGTTTTTTTCCTTATTTCCTCATATCACACTTCTAAGTTTTGCTTGCTGCTCATCAGACACATCTTTCACGAGCTTAAACACCCAGCCTTCTAACTGGTATGCTGATGTATGTTTGGGGTTCTAAGGAGAGATGAAGAGGTTTTATTCATATCTTCATAAACCCAAGAACAGATAACGTGTGGGAATGACCTAACTTTGTAATTCTAACACTTAGACATCTGCAGCTTAGTAGTCACCTACTTTTTTTTTTGATCAATGAGAAGGAATTACCATCATTATCCACTTCTGCTCTCACATCCTGCATGAAACACCTTCGGCAGATCAAAGGCACCATATCTGAAAGTTGTCTCCTTTTCTCCATGGACTTTAAAAGGGAACCAGTTCCTAAGCCCAGATGGAGTTGTCTCTACAATGATGCCAGAAGATGGGCGAGATAAATCCCATCCACTGAGGGTTAACAAGTCCTGTAGGCTCCTGCCCAAGTGATTTCCAAGTTCATACGGTGTGGGATTTTCTCTGTCTTACTTCAGTGTTTGTAAGTGCATCATAGTTACCTCTGCTGTGTCCCTTTTCAGGTGGCAGGACACACCTGAATTGTAAGATATACACAATTCCATTTAGCAGTTCTAAAATAAGATCCCATTTCAGTCTGGACATGTGGTGGCACAGTCCTTCACTCAGGAGGGGCTGAATCAATGTGCCATTCTGTCTAACTGCATGAAAGGGGAAAGAAGATGGTTTGCTTTTCTCCACACCGAAGATGTGAATAAGTAAGCTTTCTGTAAGACCTCGCTTATTTATTCCCCTGTTCTTTGTTGTGAGCATGTTTTTCCCTAAAACTGACAGTTTTATGTGAAATGAAGATCAGTATATGTTATGGTCAAGTCTATCCAGGTACTTATAGCTTATGCCTAGACACATTTAAATACCAGCATCAGTCAAATGTTTCACTGGGCTGTAAGACTCTGGAAATGCTGCAAAAAACATTTTACAGTGATTGAGAAGCTATTGCACTTCTGTCAAGTACAGTGCTTTAATCACCTAAGTCATATCCACAAAGATTTGCAGGCATACCTTCTTCTCTTCTGAAATTTCTTGTTATGTGAAATTATGTGTTTTGTGTGTCATAAATCAGCTTTGAGAAAATTCTACAGCAAATATTTTGGGATTTGAAACTGCTAAGAAAATAGGAAATGGGTCGGTGACACCTGCTACAGCAGTAACATTAGGAATGCTGTCAAGCAGAAGCCATTTGTCACCTATTCCCATATTGAAGAGGCAAAGTCAAAGCAAACTTAAGCTACACCACTTCTATATTAGTGGAATAGCCATTCAATAAAAAAGGTTGGCCCAACAATGGAAAGCCTTTCAGTGTAGTGTGAAATGAAATAGCTCTAATGAGGATTTGTGTTATCTGAATTACTCAACTCCTTTGAAATTTAGCATTGTAGTATCATATGCTTATGAAAACATTGATTTTTTGACTTCTAAAATTAGTGAGTGAAATATGTGACACTCATCTAAACGAATTTGCAAAAAATCAGTTTATTTGTATGGGAGTTTAAGTCAAGAATATGTTGAATTGCACTGAAAATGGGTGTATATCAGTTGTGCCGTGATAAGCAACTCAGCTGGGGTCAAACCATAAAAACTGAAATGTACTTTTGATAAGTAAATGATGTTATTATTACTATTATTATTATTATTATTATTATGCAAATTCCAAGAAAACTACCTAGAGCTTGCTTGCACTACCTGGTTCCCCTGCTCTCCATGATCAGTTTGCAGCTGCCATCCTGTTATTTTAGTTCTGCCAATGTGACAGCTACTGTGTTATTTGTCAGCAAGAACTGATTTCTTTTAGTTTCTCTTCTGTTTACATTCTCAAACTGTTCTTCTTAAAAAGTGAAGATGTAAATATGATTATACAAAATGCATTATTTCCCATTTGTCTGTTTGCTACCCAACAGATATTTGAGTAAGTGAAAGAAGGGAACTTTGCACTATGGGCTGACTAATACAGTGTTAAGCTCCATGTGCTTTGGATAAGCTGCTGTACTCAGATGATGGGATAGTGAGAAAGACACTTGCATGAGGCTGAGAGAAAACTGTGTTGTCAGACATTGCTGGTTTCTGCCCTGTGAGCCATGTCTGGCTCAGCAAACCTCAGTTTGGCACAGGATCTTTTGAGGTTGTGAATTTAAATGTTTCAGCTATAAGGGACCCAAAGAGATGGTGCCAGGTGTCTGTAAAGTAGATGATTTGGGTCTAAGTCATAGAAGGGTCACAGAGTCACAGAATAGGTCAGGTTGGAAGGGAGACCACAGTGGGTCATCTGGTCCAACCTCATTGCTCAAGCAGGATCATCATAGAGCATGTAACTCAGGATTGTGTCCAGACAGCTTTGGAATATCTCCAGGGAGGGAGACTGCACACCCTCTCTGGGCAATCACTTCCCGTGCTCTGTCACTCCATGGCAAAGAAGTTCTCCCTCATGTTCAGATGTAACTTCCTGTGCACCATTTGCCTCGTGTCCTGTTGCTCAGCACCACCATGTCATTCTCTTTTGCTCAAGTCTTGTGCTTTTCAATGTCCTTATTGATCTGTGGTGGTGATCCTATTTTGCTGAGACGATGTGATAGCTTATTGCCTGGTGGTAAAATGGGACTCAACCTTTCTTTTGCTTCACTAGCATATTCTAATTCAATCAGAGCAGCATAAGAGGAATAGAAATACTAACTGTCATTTGCAAAATCCTTCAATGTTGGTATTTCATAAATACATTAATGCAGCTGAACTAATGTAAGACTGTGTTAACACAGCTCATGAAGCATATCGAGTGTTTAATTGCAATGCAAAAAGAACAAATAATGAGAATGAGTTACCCAAATTATTTCATTATAAAATAATTAATGTGATGGGCAATTAAAATATGCATTAAAGTGTGCTCATTACGTTGTCATTCAAAATTACCTAAGCTAAGGTTAAAGGTGTTATTAAAAACATTAATTTAATTTATTATATAAAAGGCACATAATTATCATAAAATATTGCAAATGATAATGAGAAACACTTTAATGAAGTCTTGGTTTAATTAGTGGGGATATCATTATGATTTGCCTGTGGGTAAAATGGCAGACTGTTAATATATTTTCTTTTCATTATGATTAGAATCTTAGAGAGTTATTTAACAACTTATATGAAGAAATATAGGCTTACATTTATATCTTTGGGATGGTACCTCACTTTGTTTGACACAGATTTATGATACTTTAAGGATTTGATAAATCCAGTTTCTGATGATAGTGTTCAAAGTGTTGTTTATCCTGCTTTACCTCTCCACTGCATGTAATATCGAATGCTGAGAGATTCTTAGGGAAAAACAAAAACAACAAAACACCAACCCTCTCATGAAACTTGGAAGACCCTGAGAACATTTTCTTGGAGGTTTTTGACCTTTTCATGCAAAAAGTATTTGAAAATATTTTAAACTTCTGTCTATGTTATATCAAGCTGTGTCTCTAACTGTAGCTCTACAACAAAAGCTGACTCATGATAACTTTCCTTGTATAAAATTCTGAAAGAAAGAACCCCTTTTTTTAACTCTAGGAAGTTCATGAGCGAACCAAAACATTGGAGAGAAGGGTTTTTTCAACTCACTGAGTTTTCATTTTCACCGAGTTTTAAAATTTAAATTATTTTGTGTCCTCTCCTTAAGAAAAATACTAGAAATAGACATTCATCTGGAGATTGTTCTGACTGGGAGAAATGGCTGTGCTTGAGAACTTGTTATCCTTGTGATGATGGTCTTTTTTTTTCTTTCTGCTACTCCTTCATCCATGGCTTCTTTAGAGCTGCTAAATGCTATCAGAAGCTACCAGGTTGTTATTTATAGCAATCAGAATAATGTGAAAAAATCCCTGTTGCTGGGGCAGTTCTACCTTCCTCATCTTTTCTGATAACAGCAAGAGCAGTCAGGTTTTTTTCTTTAATAACAAAAGGGCTGTGTTCAGGGACAGCATCTCACTGTAATGAACTTGGCTTAACTGCCTATTTTATTCAGGATGGTAAGAAACTGGGGAAGATTAAAACAGCTACTCTCATTTACCATCTTCTATTTCCCATCTCTCCCTGTTTTTTTGTTTCTTTTTATTTCCAACTTTCATATTTAATTCATAGCTAACACAGTAGCAACATAATGAATTCAGTCCTCACTATTTACTGACTAATGCTTTCAGTCCAGTAAGCACATTTCACTTGGCACAATCTTTTGTGTGCATTATTATGCACATGAATTCAGGTTCAGATAGATATTGGTAGAAGCTAAAGCCCCTTTTTATCAAAACAGTGTGAACTGTGACATGCCAGCTGTTGCATGTACTCCTACAAGATGTATTATAGCGTGTTTGAGTGAAGAGAAATACCACAAACGTTTCCAGGAATTCATCTTATTCTCTTAGAGAAATGAAAATAACGTGGCTGTCTTTTCTGATTTTGGGTAATGGCTGTGCTTTTCCACCAGGAACTGCCCAAAAGTCAATTTTAATTGGAATCTGAAATGAAACTCTGGTTAAGAATTTAATTATTTGACTTCAGTGAAACAGAACTATAATAGAGTACATATACAAACTGTATCTCAAGAAGTAATATTTGTTTGATTTCTCAATTCAGTTTCATAGATTTTACAAGGTTAACAAGAGAAGAGGTCCTCATGACAGCCTGATAACTCTGCCATTCACTGCTTCACAAGTGGCAGACACTTTAAAAGCTGCTGAGTTGTAGCTTGAGCTACACCTGCCCCAACTGGTACTGTGATTATTTAAACCTAACAAAAGTAATTTAAATAACCCATTTATTTCACAACTGGATAGGTTACAGCCATGCCAAGGCAAATATTCACATCTGCCTGATGCGATGGGGGGACTTGAGGGTACATTTTCAATCTGAGTTAAAATTATAATATTTGATGCAACTGGATAGTTCAGAAAACAGATGGATAACCACACAGTGACACAACTGTGGTCACTGAAGTCACTGTAATTTTAATAATTAGTGTTGTAAAGTTTGACAGATATTTCCCATGCAAGGGAGATATTGAATGTCTTCAATGAAAATACTCTTCTTTTAAAGGAAGAAATAACATTTAATTTTTTTTTCCTAAATATGAATTGATAAATAGATGCCTACAAGTCACAAGCTATGTAGTGCTTTCTGTATATTTTCATTAATAACTCCAGTATTACACAAGTTCTTTGATCAGATATCTCTGATGCTGAGACAAGGCAAGAAGCTAATTTTACTCTCTAAAATCAGTCTATGCAGGCATAGTAACAAGTGACTGAAGGTGGGCAAATAAAACCGTGTTTTCCATTAATTGATTCATTTATCATGAGTTCTGCTAAAATGCTGACTGTGAATGGGTTTTCCTCTGTTTTTCTGCAAATACCTGCCTAAATTTCCTTTATGAGTCAGAGACTATTGGCAATTCCTGCTGATCATATCAAAGCTCTGTGATAGTTTCTAAATTTTTTTATTATTTTCTTCACACATGAGGAGAAGAAGTTATAGTTCTTTTGCTGTGCTGGATTAATTTTTTACAAAGGCTACTGGTTTCTTATTTGCTTGCATATTTGTTATACCCCATTTTTTCCCCAAAGAACTTAACTGGATTTTAAACAGAGTTCAAGAAGAAAAAACGTCCATTGAGAATCATTTTGCAGTGGATGGCTCAAATTAGTGTTGTGTGAGGCATCTGGCTCATCCTGGAACATGGATAGATGAGGTCACTCACTATCCAGGCCAGAACATCTGCATTTTGTTCTCAAGATTTTGGAATTTTGAGGTGCATATTCTGGAAATCACTGTGCTGTTAAAGGTGAAGTTGTGTGCAATTAAGGAGATTTACAGAAAGAAGTCTGGAGGTCACTATCATTAAATAATATGGCCTCAGTGTTATCAGAGCTGCATATGTTCAGGCACTAGCAACCAACTTAAGCACTTTGATCCATAATGCAAGATCCCTTCTTCCTTCCCTTGCCTGTTAGCACCTGAGTGGTGCCTGAATAAGCTGTTTATTAGCCTACATACACATCTACCAGCAGCGTTTTCACACAGATCAAAAGCATACTTCAGTAGGTATACCCTGCTCATTCCAAGTGTCTGGGCTTTGGTTTGCCCTGGCACTTTGATCAGTACAAACAGCCCTGTTTTATGATGAAACTGAGCTAAAGGATGCACTGCAAGCCGTTGTCATCCTTGAATACACATAAACTCCACGGGACCAGACTATTGTCAGCCCAAAGTAAGCCCCTTGAAGTATGGGTAGTATGGATATCAGATCCTAAACCCCTTGAAGCATGGATAGGATGGATATCAGATCCTAAACCCCTTGAAGCATGGATAGGATGGATATCAGATCCTCAACACAGAAGTTCTCGTTCATGAGCTCATAGCTCCACACTTGTCTCATGCAGAGACAGCCTATTATTCAATACTACTTGTGGCTCAGATACTTTTGTGGGCAGAGATCTCCACATCACTGTATGCCAAACACATGCAGCCTATCCTTACACACAGCTGGGGCCTTCCAGATAGAGTTAAAATGCAGTGTTAACACTAATGTTGCATCCTCAGTTGAGCAAACTAAAACACATACTTGCCCTTTAGCTGCTAACATAGTTAGAGATAAACTTCAAAGAGTTTTTAGTTTTGACTTTATAGTGGTAAAAATGTTAGGTTTTTATACAGCAAAAGCATTTTACCTGATGTGCATGGTGAACAGTTAATGAGTCTTCTTAGGGCAGCAAGTTTTCAGGTTTTTTTGTTGTAGACACAAAAATTTTCCTAGACTGTTAAAAATTGTTTCATGTCAGAAACTAGAACTAGAAAAAGTGCATGACCTGTTGCACAAGATATAATTAAGTTAGGAGCAGCTTGGCCATATCTGAAGCAATAGAAAGCAATTTTCTTGAGAAAGGTTGAAAAAATCCATATTGATCAGTACTAAGTAGTAAAAATTTATTGCAATGTTGTCAGTTGCCTTATTCCAAATCAATACAAATCTCACGAAAAGCTTCTTAAATGCAATAAGAATCTGACAAGGCCTTTTTGTCACAGATTAGTGTTAAAGCAATGAAAAGGCCCCCAAGGAAAACTTCTCTGACCAGAATGCCAGCTGAATCCCATTTCAGCAGTACTCCTTTTGGTAAAGGACATCTTTATTGGCATTTTGGAACCCCGAAGAAAAGCTTAATGTTTTATCAGTTAACTAATGCAAATGGTAAGAAATGCCTAAAGACCTTGCAATTCTGACTGTTTTTGTCAAATCATTAAAATTGTTAGTTTTAAGAAGACAAAGTCAATCAGCCACCTGAATAAGAATGAAAGGTTGGATATAGAAGGAATTTTCTTCCTGTTTACAATTTAAAGAAAAAAGCTTTCAGAAAAAGCTTTTTAGTCAGAGGACTAAGATCCCATGATAGGATATCAGAACCCAAAATTAGCACATACCAATATGAGAGTAATACTTGTCTTGGAAAATCCTTAGGAACAATTTCCACTCATCTATAACATAGATTTCGATGTTGATAAACTTCCTTCCCAAAGCAAAACAATCAAATTTCAGGTAGTAAAGAGATAAGACAACATCCTCTGTACTTTTAGAACACAATTTTTCCAGGAATTATTACTGTACTAGCATTTGATTAATTGGCATGACTGTAGTAGTTTGCATGAAAAGAACTATTTTGCTTATGAGTTTATCATGTCTTTTATTTCTGCAGAAAACGTAAACACACATTCGCTAAAAATTAACAAATCTAGAATTAGTGATAAATACCTACTTAACATGCTTCAAATAATGTACTTTTCAAAGCTTGAAATTATCTCTTGATATTATTGGGGACTGGGGATCCGAATGCCTGCAAAAACTATAGTCACAAATAACGCAAATCCTATGAGAAGACGATGGGTTTTTCTATCCTAAATCACTTAGAACCTGTTAAAAAATCACGTTATATTTGTCCTTTGTGTAAGACAGTGTCTGAGCAGTAATTTTAACTCTTTAGCTCTTTTAAAAATACACTTGCCAGCTGCCTGAGTGTGCCCTACATTGGTGTGTTTAGTCACTTACGCTGAGTCAATCCACGCTTTTAGAACCGGACATTCATCTCACTTAAAAGACAGCAAATAACAGGAAGAAATTGCTTCCTAAACCTTCTCCTGGGTGTTTCCAATTATACAAGAACTGCTTCTGTGCAGCTGTGTTCCACCCAGACCTGAATAGTTTGTCTTGAGTGCTTGTTCTCAACCAAGACAGCAAAGCTACTCTCAGTTCCTAGGCAGAGTCTAATCCACCAACTAGGAAAAGATAATTTGTTTTTTAGAAGGTATGAACTACTTTCTGGTTGAATCCCTTTATATTATTTTGCCAAATATTCAGTAATTTTCTGTTTATATGCAAAGTTTCCCCATGAATCAATAGTTATGAACATGAATAACAAAAAGCTGGTGGAAGAGTGGGTTTATAAATGAAAATACTGAAGAATATGCAGGAAAGGCCTGCATATTAGAATAGAGGACAAATTCTCCAGAATGCAAAGTTCTGCAATAATTGGAAGATGAAGGGAAAGAGGGGAAGGAACCCTCCCAAAGAAAACCCTCACAAAAGAGAGTGGAAATGGTATTAAGTAGGATAGGAATCAGGTTTTCTTTATCCTAGTGATATGTTGAGGCATTTGTCTGATAAGCTATAGTTGAAAGACAGAAAAATTTTGGAAGGTTGCTGCATACCTGTAAGGAATTCAACCACTTTGGGTTATCTGTTCCACACAAGAACTCAATTCTCTGAATTGTTAATTATGAGGCTCTAGAGTGACTTGCAACAGATGTGGAATTCCAGATATGCAAATCTGGAAGCTTTCTGAAACCTCTTCTCTGAGATTGCAGTCAGGAGTGAAGCAAAGCTGAGACTCCCACTCCCAATGTGGACATGAATGTGGAAAAAATAGTTTCTGCTTATAAGGTTGAAAACATAACTACAAAGCAGCTTATATTTTCACTAGAAGGGAAGACCCTGGTAGAGAAGATCAGTAATCCCCAAAAACCATAGGAATAAGCTCTGCCTGGAAAGCACTGAAAAAGAGGAATCAGCAAGACAAAAATGGAAGTGTATGAGAGATGGGGAAGTGAACTAGATTTGATACTGGCTGCCATTTGGAAAGAGGTACAGCATTTAGAGGAGTAAAATTAATTTAAAAAAACTTATGAGAGAAAAACAACCAACCAACCAACAGAAAAAAACAAAACAAATTAAAAAAAAAAAAAAAGCCACTGCAAAACAGAATTCAGAAAATATCTTCCTAACCATTGCATGCAAGTGGCTCTTATGTCTGTATGAGGACCCTCCATTTGGCCCCAGAGCCACTTTAAACACATTAGCCAAATTCTCATGCAGTTCTCCAAAGTTTTTGGCTGCAGAAACCATCGTTTCAACTGCCTTCTGTTGGTGTCTGATTCCTGGTGGTGGAAGTCATCCTCCCCTAACCTCTATTGTGCAGTGGTTTAAACTATTTAGTCTCACTTAGCATTAGAAGAAGTCAGCAGTTATCAGTCTGGCATCAGACACAGCAACATTTCCATGTTGCTTTATGTTTTCTTCAGTGCCTTTATTTCCTGCCTAAAATGGCAGGATAACCTACTTATTTAATTTTACACTGGGACAGCGTAGGAGAGGAGTAGCCACTCAGTCAGACAATAGTTAGATGGATAAAGAAAGTACAGTAACTTCAAATTTGAAGTTTGGTGCTAAGTCAGCTTAGCTTAGTGATAGATATATTAGACATATTATCTTGCCCAGTTTTTGCTAAAAAACAATGTACAAAGCTGTAAAAAAACCGGAGAACAAGAATTTAATGCCTGAAATGCTGACAATTCATCAGTGGCTTATAAACCTTTGAATGTCTACATATTAACATTAGGAGAGGCAGAACTAATTTTCATTCTAAGTTATATGAAAAATTTACAAAGGGAAAAGAGACTGAAAGAAATTTCTAACATTCTGGCTGATTGTCATGGGTTTTTTTCATCTTTTGTCATCTTTTTTTCATAAGTTTTTTTGTTTTTCATAAGTGTTTTGTTTGTACTAAACAAAATCACTCTCAGACTCAGTCCTTTAGTCAAGTGCTTAGGGAAGTGTAATGCAAACCAAGCAAAAGATGTTGTAACTTTGTTTCATGTATTACTTTTCTTTGGCCTGCTGAAACAGAATTCCTATGCTGAAGTCAGCAGCAGAACTCTCTGCAGAGCAATGTAATACTTCACTGGATTTAAAGTTTCTTTTCTTAATGGGTGTGATGAAGTCAATGCAGGGAGTGAGACCTTACTGTGACTTTGTGGCAACAGTGAGACACTGGTGGGACTTGGATTGATGCCTCAGAGGACACTGGTTGGTGAGAACAGATCTCTCTCTACTCCCAGACAAGACTTGGGATCCGGTTTGCAGGTAATTTTTTTTTATGTTTCCAGTTCTCAACTGTTTCCTTGTCACCATAAGAACAAGATTTCATTTTAGTAAATTTGGTAGGTAGATACAGAATAGAAATGAGCCTGAAAAACAGTGGTTTTAACATAAATACACCAGAAGACAAGATAAAGTTACAGCTAGGATGCAGTTTAGGAGGCTGCTTCCTCTTACCTCTCAACTGGTAGTTGCCAGTCCTTTGAAAAGCCAGAAAGTGACTAGAGGAGTGTTTATTTAACCTTTTTGGGCCAGTGTAAGTCTTGAAATATTTTCCTGGATTTCCTAATGAAACCCAGGGATTTCATTAACTGAATATACGTTTTTAGTTTCCTTTGTAAAATCAATGTACAATGGCAGAATTTTATTAACGACAATGTCAGCTTCTCATTCCACCTTATACCAAGTACACTGATGACAGCAAACCAGAGTCAACACAGTTCTTACATGGGTGATGCAGACAAAATTGTATTCAAAGTTTTAGTCTGCCATGACTAATTTCATTATAGTTAATAGTGGATATGCAGAAATGGGCTCGAGAGAGCTATTTAGGGGGAGGATTGAAGAAACAGATCTTTTATCGACTGCTGCCCTCATGGAACAAAACAGAGAAAAGAGGATTTTTGTAAGGCATTTGTAAGACATGACTGTCTCTTTAGGTGTGTTAAAGACTTGATTATGGAAGCATCCTTATGTTCTGTGATGAATTAAAAAAAGATTTGTTGTCTTGGACGATGGGAAGTCATGCAGTCCAATACTAAGTAACATCTGCTATGTACTTTTAAGACACTTGCAGACTGTAAAGCACATAGTGAAGATATGTTGAAAAGGAGGCAGATTTCAAGGTCCAAACTGTAACAATAGGTAACAGATGCTTTGCTCAGATGTTTAAACTGAAATATAGATTTTGTACTGGTTCTGAGACAGCAAACAAGACCAGAATTTACGAATTAATGAACTTTGTTTACAGTAATTTGCTTAAAAACCTCCCTAGCATAAGAGCAATAAAACACATAAACTTTGTATTCCTATCATCAAGTAACTCTGTTTTGGGTACCTGTGAGTCAATCCTGAATTTTAGCTTGACTGACCCAAATACTTCCGTCAGATTTCCAGATTTTCTATGTATCCAGCAAATTAATTAAAACTGGGCACTTACAGATGGTTCGTATGGATTTAATATGCATGTTGTGTATTTATAAGCATCTTTGCTCTGTCTAGTACTTCAGTGGGGAAATTGGAACATAGCCTGTATGAATGCTTTTCATACTGCTAGGATATTTTTACTTCTTTGCTTTAAGCTACAACACTCCTTTTAGCAGTCTGGTAAGGCTTCATTTTGACTATTCTAATTTAATCTGCTTGTCATTAATTGACAAACCCATTGTAGAAAGCCATGAATGTGTTCTTCATTGGGTTCTCTGAAAAAAAATTTCGGAGGAACAGGAACCCAAGTATTTCACAGCAAAACTGTTAAAAAACAGCAGAGGTGTTCAGTCAGTTTAAGGTGTTTAAGGTGCTGTCACTGCTTGTGAAGCCCTCAAACGGATGTCCTTGGTGCTTTTGGTGCTGCTGTGGAAATGTAAAAGGCTGCTGTGAAGTCCATGAAGTCTCCACTGACTGATGAGACACACTGAGATTTTTAAAATGTCCTGGATCCATGGAAGGTTTCAGCACTGGTTGCTTCCTTCCATGCAATTTTCCAAGCATCTGTACTGACAACCTGGGCCTATAAAGGGTAGAAGATCCCAGAACTGAAAGAAAACGTGGGTATTCACATAGCACCATTGCTAGTTTGTCCCATTAAGAGTCATGAAACATAATTCGGTTGTTAAAGTACTGCTGCACCCTTTAAACATGATTCCCTTGCCACATGTTCTCTGTGTTGTGTTTACCTACCATTGCCATTTTATTTCAATTCATGCAATCAAGTTGTCCATCCTTGGCAATCGGGTATCTGCTCTCCCTCCAAATTCCCTACAGCACATCCAAGAGCTCCTCTATTTAAACTGTCTTATAGTCATATCTTCTTTTTAAACTTGCCAACAGAGAATGAGGCAGATAATTATTTATTAATAATAACATTTATTTAAGATTATTTATTAATCTGAACTGAGTGATGCAATTTTTTTTTAAATTCCCATTGGTTTGATTTATGTATTTTCACATTAGATTCCTAAATTGACAGGGTACATAGAATTTTCTAAAATAAAGGATTACTTATCAGAGCCCTGCAGGTTGATCTCTACCCTTCCCCATGGTAACACTTTTTCAGCACAGTAGCAGCCAGCAGAGTAGATAATGGAGCACTTCTGAACCTGAAAATTAGATGCTCTCTGCCATGACTAAAAAAGACAAGTCTCACGGTGGAGGAATATGAAGAAAAGGAATGAATTTAATTTTTGTTTGTATTTTTTAAAAAAATGGCAGATGAAAAAATACAGGAAGTGAGCACTTATAAGGGAGACATCCACATGAAGTTGAGACCACCAACAGACCTACCTATACAATTGCCTGAAAAGAATAACACAGGGTTTTTCACTCATTTAATGGGTAAAAAGTTGGTTTAGATCTGCTTGTCAGAAATTAGTGATTGGTTAAAAGAGACAGAGTCTTCTCTTTTTTCCTTTCATATAATTCCCCAGCCATATTATCAGAATATGTAAGAAATTATTTTGTATATATATTTATGAAGGCATCACAGTGCCTGTGTTGCCCTTTTGTTTTTACAGTGACAATATTTACAAATAACAATGTGAACTGAATAGGTGACTTTTTAAAAGCAGACAGCAAAAACCCCCACAAACTTATGGATTATTATACAATACAAATGAATAAGAGTTATTTTATAAAAAACAAATATTGGGGGTTTCCATTTAATTTTTTCACATCTTTAAATTGTCATGTGTATTTTACCTGTTAAAGAATCAACTGATCCAGGAGAGAGAAGAGAAAGATTAAAAGCCTGTATTATTTATACCAGTTCTGGGATGTTTTGTGCCCATAAAGTAAAAAGATAGATGAATTTTCTTGAAAATTTCTGAGTAGTGGTTGCTGCTGCTGGGCAACAGTGTTCCTTTTCTGATTGACAGCTACAGCACTCTAACTCTGCCTCTTGTAACACAAACATCACACTGAATCTTTCACCAATAGATGTAGTCTCCTTCCCTTTATTAGCTTTCTCATCCCATAAAGCACAGTCAGTACAGGCATCGTTCCTGTCCTTTAGAAAGAAGTAGATTAGCCCATTTCCTCATGGGGGTTTGCAAAGTCCTTCAACAGACGTGACTGGAAGAGGAAGAGGCTGAAGATGGTGGCCTAAGGGAATAAACTGCTGACTTGATAAATCTTTGGGTCTTAAGAGGTCATCTCTTGATGTCTGAAAGAAAGATTGACTTACCAGCAAATATGAGCACCAGTCTTTATGGCTTTGTGCGGTTTGGGTTTTGTGGTTTTTTTAAAGTAATATAGAAAACATTTGTATATGAGATACTTACAAATTTTCTACAACTACAGAATCAGTGTTTTCCTTCCTTGGGTCTTATTCAATTCTCATAGATTTATTTATTCTTTTTGATACTGTCTGTATGCTGTCCATAAGATGTGCAGGGAATTTTAATGAGTTTTTACGCTAACAAATGCAGCTATGAAATGCAGCATGAAAAAATCTGAAACTCTTGTGAACTTTTGTTACATGTGACAACATGTGGACCCTAAAGAGCTTAAATATATTGTTAATGAAAATTCTGATATTTCAAATCCATTTTCCTGAGATGACAAATGAATTGCAGCTAGGAGTAGATTAAATTTAATTAATTTCTTTTTTCTGGGAGTTTTGCCTAACTTTTAAAGTCTTCCTTTGTTACAAGAGAACCTACATACTTTTGATAGAGGATTGTCCACAAGAGTTTAATACTTTTGACTCCTTGATAGTGGTAGATTCTAAAAACTCAGAACCAGACCCTTACTTACGGAAATTGAGGAGGTGCATCAAGAATAAAAGGAACACTTTGAGTCTGAAAACAATTTATTTATTTCATTTTACTTCTGATAACTGTATTATATAGGTAGGGTCTACAGACAAAAAGTGTAATCTGCACATCTTCAGTCCATAGTTTAAGAAAGATTCACTTCCAAGACAGCCAGACCACCCTATTGTGGAGGTTAAGAGTGTGGGTTGGGACACAGAGTGTTGCAGTAAGTGCACCTTAGTGGATGTGCTGTGCTCACTTTTGGCTGCCATTAAATCTGTTGGTTGTACTCATATCTTTTGTTTCTAGATGTATTTTTTTTTTGTGTAACTTGCTCTTGGCAAATTTCCTGCTGCTGCTACTTAGAGCCCAGAGTCCACAAAACGATGGGTACTTTGGGGTACTTTTTTGAGTGCAGAAGGCTGCTGAGACTGTGAAAGGAACCTAAAAGTACCTTGGATACTTGGGGGAAATGGCAAAGTGCTACTCGTTCAGGTGACATACTCAAACTCTCATAATTTTCAGTTTACCAGGGAGTTATAGTCCAATGAAGTTTCCAGGCAAATTTTGGAGCTGATTTTGACTTTAATTTGAACTAACTGGAGACATTTTGTAACACTGCAAATGTTGTACATGCAAACCACAGTTTTTGGAAACACAGCAAAACTGTGAACAGAATCTGTGATCTGCCTTCATTAAAAATTTTTTCTTAATTCTTTATTGTTAGGGTCTTACTTATGAAGTGGATTGGTATTTTTTGAATAACAGCTGGCACGACAAGCAGTTGTATGCAGTTCTGGTTTTGGTTTTTTTTTAACATCTCTCTCCTGAGAGCTCTGTAATATAAGTCCAGATTGCTGCTGTCTTCCCCTGACAGGCTGGCAGAGAAGTATTGATCCATCATGGGAGGATGGGATGAAGTGACAACAGGAGGGACTTTTATTTGCTCATCCCAGAAAGAAAGAACCAGAAGTCAGTGTTAGCTAATCTCCCATGCTTAAGTAAGAGGATATTAAAAAAACAGTGCAAAAAAAGGTGCCTGATTATTCTTCCATTAAAACTTGGGCAAGGGTGTGTTGGCAACAAAGCTGCCTTGCTGAGAATAAAAATGCTGTAATTTCGTAAAGACTTATATGCAACAGGATTGAGAGACTACTCCCCAGTCAAAACCAACTGCAAAAGAAGTGTTTTGTCCATCTCTCTCACTACCTGACAGAGGCCACAAAAATGTTACATTTTTTTAGGGAAATTGTACACTGTAAAAGAAAGAAAAAACCCCCATAAGTAGGTGGTGTTTTTTTGTCATAGGGGCATGTACAGATTGGAATAAAAAGGAAGAGAGAAGTGTGTTTAGGGGCATTGATGAAACATAGGATTGAATAAAAACACTTGCTTCTGCAAAACTTTTTGCAGAACATAAATTCATGCTGATATTTTTAGAAGAAAGGCAGCAAAATTAGTTTATAATAGGAATGTATATGATCCACAAGTGCAGTTTGTAATTTTTGCCTAGCAGTTCATTGTGTTCTGCATATACTGCCAAAGAAATCAAACAAGTATAATGTCTCCAAACCCCACTCTGTATTAGTATTCAGCCAATATAGCTGAATTCTAGTCCATGCACGTGGAGAGCAATTACCCTGTTGCGTAGACATTGACTTTCACATTATATTTTACACTGTGTTTTATCATTCTTTGTTAGGCTCCAATTCTGCAATGCTCTGCATATGGCTGGATTGCTGCATTCAGACAGACTGCAGTGAAGTCAGCCAGCTCATAACAAATTCTGAAATAGGGGCAAAAGTGAAGAATATTAAATTGGAGAATAAGAAGGATAACACTTTTTTTTTTTCAAAAGCAAATCCACAAAATGTTGCTGGCTGGGATAGCACAGACTGGGATCAGGACATAAAAGTACACTATGGCACAAGAGCACCACAAGTCCTGAGTGGTTTTCTAGATTTTTGTTCTGCTTTCTTCGTAAAAACCTTTTTGTCTGTAAAATATTTTGGTCTCTGTTTCCTGGGGAGCACTTCTGAAAGACAAGGAGAGATACTTATCACAGCTTTTAATTGTTTTGTACCTGGAAGTAAAAAATAATCCATTTTAATAGGCGATATAAAGGACTTTAACTATCACCAATCACCAAATAATAATACACCATCTGTGATATACTTAATATCTTTTGAAAATTAAAGAAGCCTTTTGACTGTATTCTGCTTAATCTCAAGGCCTTAATTATGCTTTATTTGTAGGGTAGGTACCATCTTCGTGACTCAAGCATTTTTGTTGCTGGGGTCTGGTCTTCAGGCTTAGTAGCCTTTTCTGATTTTTAAGTAAATTGAACTAAGCTGTTGGCCATATAGGGACACAACAAAGAAAGAGAAGAAAGGAAAATGGATTATTCTCTAGAAACATCCTTGACTAGTCACCTCAGGTCTTTACTTCTGAAATTCATTCTCCATATTTAACATTCCTCAGTTGTATTATTATTTTTATTGGCAATAGAGTAGCTGTGTCATTAAAATGGTTCAGAAATATTGCATTAGGTAGATGTATAAAGCAACAGACTAGGAATATTCAAACATGAATATAGTTTAACAATTTTAGTGTGAATTAAACAAAGCATGACTAGTCATTCCCTTGTCTGCTGACCTCTTAATGACCACACTGCTAACTATCAGTGCAGAGAGTCATTCTTTTCCATGCAGCTCCTGACTTTGACAAGAAAATATTTTCCTTGTTGGTAATGTGGATGATTTTAATTGATGTACACAGGAGAAAAGAAAAAAAAAAAAAAAAAAGAAAGAAGAGGAAATGAATGGTTGCATAAAAATATGGAGACAATGCAGAAAATAGTAGTGTCTAATAATTCTGGTCATAGTTTACCAACATAGATCCAAACCGAAGAATTAGTAGTAAATCCTGACATATCCACAAAGAATTTTAATTAGTATGGTTTAAAACACACTACCAAAATTAAAAAAAAAATTCAGAAGTTATTTTCCTTTTTCTTTCATTTCTTTCATTTCTTTTCATTAGGAAAACCTAATGTCAGCCTAGAAAAGCCTGAAACAAGAAGTAAGAAAGGGATGAAAAATAGTAAAAGTATTCAGCATCCTCAGCTGAAGAATGGTTTTGTATATGACTACTTTACATCTTCTGTTTGAAAGGTGAGAGAACTGCATTCAGTTCCTTCTGTGGAAAGTATATGAAAAATGTATTTTAAGGGAGACCTTTGGGAAGCTATATTTTAAAGCTGTCAAAACTTTTAACTTCATATGAAACAGTCTGGAATGTTAATCTTGAAATTTGCTTTAGGAAAGTGCAACATTTTCTGAGAAAACTAGCTTCAAAGTAAGAAGAAATTGATTCTGTAATTATGCCCTTTTACTACTACTTTGTTTCTGTTATACTAAATGGTTGATGCAGATATAATCACTCAATCTGATGTTGTTGCAGCAGAATGAAAATTGATCAATATATCATTATTGATCAGTCTCTTTCTGATTGGCTTAGCAACCCTGTGTGTTAGCTCTAGCCTCACACAGCCAATCCAACCTATTCAGAATTAACCCAAATATATGTTTGCTTCTACTAACACACAAGGTTACAAAACAAGGAAGTTATAGAGAAATGAGCTGAACAATAGCATAGTTGCATATATACATATACCATAGCATTTAATATGTTCTTAAGATTAGGCATGAAATGAAAATCACACTTAAATGTAGACATAAAATAAGAGTGCTTTGCTTAGTCACAGTCATAGTAGTCCAATAACCTCTCCGTTCTGCTCAATTTATGCAAAGCCTTTTAAAATTACAGTTTCTAGGAACCATACACTCTAACCCTCAGGATTTCAGTATTTTCCAGTTGAATTCATGTAGGTGTTTTATTAATGATACTCTTGAAATATTTTACAGCATTATAAAAAGGCAGGTTTCAACCAGTGCATTTAGCACAGTCCAATGAAATACAGTCCCATGCTTAACCTATTTTTGATGTATTCTTTACACACTTTGTGAATCACATTCAGTAAATGCTTGTGATTATATGACTGCATTCTCAGTTACCTCAGGCCCATCATTTGGTTCCTGGACATGAAGCAGTCTGTTTGTTTTGTTTTGTTTGTTTCTTCTCCAAGTTTAATAAAATGATTTTTAATATCCAGTTAATCAAGGCACAAACTAGCAAACTGTGATAAGTTCATCAGCTCAGAGTTCTTTTAACATCCAGTTTCAAATCTCTGGTGTGTAACATGCTGAAAATCTAGTTATTTTATCAATTACATGTCTTTCCCAGCCTGGTTCTGTGTGGAAATGACATCTGATTAAAAAACTGTGTCACAGCATAACTCAGTTTCTCTTTGGTTCTTTTTAGCAGATACCCAGGAGCACAGAAATGCATGGGAAGAAGGGCCAAGTAACATTTGTGTAGCTCAACCTGAGAGGTCAGATTATGCTTCCAATACTCACATATCATGTATTTGAACTAATGTAACTACCACATTATCCCATTATGTCAACAATAAGAGGTGTCTGAAGCTTATTATCTTACTGCTCCAACGCTACTCTTCTTCATCTCTTTTCTTTTCCTCAGTAAAATGTTTTAAAGAGAAATAAATTGATTATAAATTTTTTACTAGCATGTATTTTAGGTTTTAGTTACTGTAAACTGATTTTATGCTAGAAATTACTTTGGAATAAGAATGGAGAGTTAAAGGCTGTATGCTAAGGACTGATCTTTTTGACCTCAAGAACAGCTGATAACTGTTCTGTGTAAAGAAGTTATAGAAACCCCAGATTTTTTAGGCCAATCCTAAGAGGCAATTTATAGCCACATTGTGAGCACTTGGTCTCTTGGACACACACATTATAACATGCTGAGACACTCCAAACATTCTTCTTTAAGAAAGGCCAGGAAAAGACAAGGTTCTGCTGCACTGGGAACATCCCAGCCCCTGGTTCCCTCAGGCACATGAATATCTGCTCTTGCAAACCCGATGGCCTGATTTGAGTGTATTTTTTAAGGAGGGAGGATGAAAGAGTAGGATGAATCAGTGTTCAATACTCAATATTCAACAACTGTAAATGAAAAGCAGCATTGCAAAGGAACAAACAATTACTGTTTCCCATGAGGATTGATTCCTCTCCTAGATACTTCGTCTTCAAATCCTCCCAACAGTGTTTCACCCCATCTTCCTGCTGATGAGTTTTATTTCCTTTAGCCTATTCATTGACTTATTTTATGGAACATGAAGTGATTTTAATTTTTAAGAGTGCTCTGCCTTTTGGGGCCAGATGTTCTTCATGGCTGTGAAACTTCATAGCCTTGTTGGACTGTGCAAATGTGATCAGATGTTACTTGAAGCCACTTCCACCTTTTCTGCATATGTGTTCGTGAGATGAGAGCTCACCCGATATTACTTCTCCTCCTTTTAGTTCATCTTCATGTGTTCAGGGAGAGGCAAAATATGTTGCACTACCCCTTATTTAGGCCATGGATTTTCTGGGCTTTGTCTTGAGAAATTCTGTCTTGACCAGTCCAGGTGGGTTCAGTCAAGTACATCCTCTACAGCCTTTGTTCTAGCAGAGTAGAGGGCTAGGATTTGAACTCTGGCCTGGCCAAATACTGGTGAGTAGAGAAGACAAATTTTCATAACATGGAGTAAACACCCTACCTCCCTGTTAACATAAATTCTCCCTTCTTCCCCCTCTCTCTTTTTTAAATTTAGGTACCCATGTGCCACTGTGAGTGACAAGAATAAAAGAAACTCACTGTAAATCAGGTTGATAATACCATAAAATATGGATGGAGGAAAGCTAGCTAAAAGGAAAGAGAGGGGCATCTTTAAGACATTTATGAATATTTAAAAAATATTCCAGATAGTTGAATACAGGTAAACCTCAGAAAAGTATGAAGAGTTTAGGATACATCTGTATTTTGTGAACTAGCATAGGTGGCACTCATCCTGTGCCCAGCTATTTTCTGCTTATACTGGGCCCGAGAGTAAAAAGAAGTTGCAATTTTCTAACCTTGTGTTTCCCTCTCATGTTGGAATTTCCCTCTCAATTTGGAATTCCAGATTCGAGCATTAGGGTCTAGTGAGACTGCCCTGAAAACTCAAATTATTATTAAAGTAGATTTAGTTGCTTTTTAATTTCCTTTCTGACTCCTGATATTCCAGGGTGTATGCAACTGTGCTGGTTTAAAGGTAAACCAGCAGGAGAAAAAAACCCAACAAAGGAGATTAAAAGTCAGAATGACAATTTTAATAACATAAATAATAAATCCAATTTTACAGGTGATCAATTGGTTTTAACCCACAAAACCCGGCACCCTGGGGCACGAACAGAATGGTGTTTGTCACCCCCTGCACTGAACCCCCC